>NW_019294263.1:0-31613 GCF_000500325.1 Leptinotarsa decemlineata
ATAAGTTTGAGAATGTCCGTATAGGACGAAACTGCAGTAACGTTAGTTACAAATAAAAGTGGTGAAAAACATAGAAATTTTCATTTCTCTTTTCATTATGATCTCCCACCACGTACCAACGGCTACATCCATCAATTTACCCTGAATTTGGATCTTTTTCAAAGTGTACTATATTATACCAGTCGAACCCTGTCATTTGATACCTTTATTGGGGTAGTCGTGAAAAAATATGTAAACCTCCATTTTGTAGCAGCAGCTACCGTGTTAGTAATCACACGTTAAAAGGTAAGATCTCGTTCGTCCTTAGCTCGCACAAGTTTCTTAACTTCTGAGAGTTGTCGTTCGTATGGGGGCGACAGCTGATTAACGGAAAAACAGATTTTAAACAGGATTAAACAGCTATCTCGACTTTGCATCTTTTTTAAAAGTGTGCTACAATTTTACTAGTCATGTCCTCTCATTTGATGCCCGTATTGAGGTAGTTGTGAAAAAATATGTAATACGCCATTTTTTAGCTGTGCAGCCATCTTGAATTTGCATCTTCTTCAAAGTGTACTAATATTCTTCCAGTCAAAGAGTCATTTGATACCCATATTGAGGTGGTCGTGAAACAATATGTAATCCGCCATTTTTCAGCTTTGGCCATTTTGGATTTACATTGATAAAGAATTTATTGAAGTGTATTGCCATCAAAACCTAATGCGTGTACTATATTTGACCCAAACAAATAAATGAACAAACAAACAAACAAACAAACGAATAGGGCAAGATAAATAGAAACATATAGTTTGACATGAAAATTTTCGATTGAAAATTCGTGTGCTTTTTCGATATTAAACCAAAGGAAGGGGAAAATGAATATGTATTTTGAATCTAAGAAATTGCAGTTCAATTGGGACATGAAAAGATGTTTTCACTTGATTTGGTAAAAAAAATTGTAGAAGATAAAAATAAAAAACCAAAAAATCGGTTATTTCAATTTTTCGCATGAATTATGAGGTTATGTGAAAAAAGTGACAAAAGTAGTAGATTTTTCATTAACTACAACTTTGCCATTCAACTACTATTTCTTTGGGTTTCAGAAATTATCGGCACTGGACTAAAAATTAAATAGATTAGCTGAAAAATAACAAATACATTGAGCAAAAAAACTGGAATTACAATGAAACGAAATACCAGCATCAACTGAAAATTGAACAATTAATAAGAAAAAAAAATTTAACCAGAAGATTTCAAGCCAATTTACTACGTCATGTTTTGATTGTTTTTCACTTTAGCACTTTAGCACGTGGACATCCGGTCCACCCGGCCTCCAACCGGCGTGAATGAGAGCACTATTTATTTAAAAACACTTAAACGGTATTCATTAACCCTATTTTCAATCTAATTCATGTTTGCACGTTATAAAACGGCGGACATTCACAACATAAACTGAGTTCCATTCCCAACAGTGGCATCCGCGTACCTTCTTTGTGGACGGTCGCTATCGGCACATCCGCCCACCACCATGTCAGAAACGAAACTGGTCTCGGACACTTATTTAAACCAGAACTCTTTTTACGAGACCACTGTGCCACCTGTTTGAAAAAAATCTGTATCGTATATATGAAGAGATGAAGACGAGAAAATACTATTGATCATGTCCATTTTGTTATGTAGCGTATCCTTATAGTCAGTTCAAGTGAGATAATACAATATGACTAATGGGCTCAGATAACCTTTTTTTAGTCAAAAATACATATATGCAATAAAGGTCAGAAGTGCATGCATAAATTGGCTTGCGACTCTTGCTCAGAATTTCATACCGGCCAAACGGGGGGAACTTCCTTTCGAAAAATTAAAGAGAATAGAAGTGGTTTTCCGAATGAAAATACTAATTTTACATCTGCAAACAATCTTCTAACAAAAGGGAATGTCAGTAAAATTGAAAAACATAATTATCTCTTGCAATATTGTAATATTCCATACTGACTAAAGTGAATACGGAAATGTGATTTCCATATTATGCAATGTTTATATGAAAATATTTCTTCTTTCATGTTATCCAATCTTTGGGAAACAGTTACGTATCTACAAAATGGGACAAAACTGAATGTGGAGGCTTTCTTGGAGATTCTGAAATTATATACCGATAAAAGAAATCATCAACAAGAATTTGAAATTGTAACGGGCTAATCCTTGTCACCGATTTTGAGTAACACTTAGATTGAATATTTACAATGAGACTCACTAGAATGACCCAAAAATATAAATTGCGTATCATCTGCATAGGCCTGAACTTTTGAGTGCTTCATAGAATTCAAGATGTCACTGGTGTAGATTATTATTATTATATGTTGATGATGTATTCGCTATCTAGAATCATAGCCCAGATGACATAAATTCTTTATCAAATTATTGAATTCAAAAGAGCCCACAATAAAATTTATGTCAGGTGGTATCACCCGAAGACGATTGTGGATACTAACAATCGAAACGTCGTGAAGTAACTTGGTTTGAAATCTTTTAATTTTTATTTCTTGTTATTAATTCTTTTAATTGTTGTGTAATTAGTGTTAATATTGTTTTTGATTTTTTTTGTTGTTGCTTGTATTTCGTTCCAGTTTTTTGCTTAATATACTTCTTTTTTCAGCTGATCTCTTTAATTTTTTACAGATTCTTTCAGGTATTTCAAATCAATTCATTTCATATGAGGCAATATATGGCAGAACTAATGAAATGCACCACTAAACACTGTCAACCACCTTCAATTAATTTTGATACCTGAGTTATGAGAATTTTCAAAACACATCACGAATACATCACGAATTTATTTTATTTTACTGAAATTCAGAAAACCGTATCCATTTCCATCGAAAATTTCTCATTATATGAATAAGTTTCGATTGTGATCATCTTCCTCTTGAAGAGGATCCCTTGGTAATCGAAACACGTGTCGAGGTGTTAAAATAACGGTATGGTGTTGGAATGTAACTCCAGTAATATTCATTTTATATCAAAAGTGGTAAAATCTTATTCATCAATATCCTGAATAACAAATCATGTACAGATGACAGATAGGTAAGTTTCCGTCAACCTTGAAGTCTACTCTCTCTCTCTCTCTCTCTTTCGAGGGAGGGCTCGATATTGGTGCTAGTGTGTTTATGGGAAAGTATGAGTCAGAAAAGACTTCAATGGAGATACATAAAGTGTGTCTTGTTTCGAGCCATGCCGCTGAGTCTTTTAGGTTGGAAATTTTGGCAATGTTGACTCATGTATCCACTTCGGAAATGACACCATATTTGTAAGTAATTAAATCAGAGAACGATTCGATAACATCTTCGATTTGTCGGTAGCCTGATGAATGACTATTGAGAAATGACTGAATATGTCATGCGAGACGTTCCTGTTGAATGGAATGTGATTTCTGAAATGATTTGTAAAATAAATTGAAAATCGTGGACAAAAAATTTTCTACTTTTTTTTTTCATCAGATTAGATAAGTAATAACGGGTCCATAAGTTCCGTAAATGTACAAACCCTCATTTCACAAAAAATTTCGCATGTCAAAAATAACTATATTATGGATTTGGCCAATACTTGATGAAAATCCATAACTAACGTATTCGAAAAATACTTCAATGTGAGATTTTTACTAAACAGTTTTACAAAAACGCAACACGTGTTTCGCCATACAATGGCTTGTTAGAGCATGTTTTTACTAACTATATTTTACATATTCAATGCTTTATTCACCTAATTTTACTATTTGTAGCTCCTACACCGTGTTAGGAATCACACGTTAAAAGGTGACACCTCATTAGTCCTTAGCTCGCACAAGTTTCTCAACTTCTGAGAGTTGTCGTTCATATAGGGGCGACAGCTGATTAACGAAAAACATATTTTAAACAGATTTTTCAAACATATACATAAAACCAAGTTTCCGATTAGATCTGTGGTGTCGTTTGTAACGGCACCTACCGTAAAAATGTCAGAAATCCTTATAATATTGATTCAAACCTATACCATTTTTAAGTCAAGATTCAGTATGTATAACTCTCATCAAATGGTGAATAATAGTAAAAACGTAATTTTTCATGATAACATAAATTAATATCGTTTGATGTCCAAAATTTATTTGCCATTATTCCGCCAATTGAAACAATTGGACTGGTTGAGCGTCTTTCAGACAAAAACCACATGAATCCACTAATAAAACAGAAAATTTAAGATTTTCTCACTATTTGTCTATCTCAAAATTATTTTCAATTCAACGAAAAATTTTATTCATGCAGTGAAGGATTATTAATGGGGAATCCTTTGAGCCCTTTGCTGACTGAAATTATCATGGATAACATAGAGTATGGAATCCATAATAATGAGATAACTAATTGTTTCTTGTACTGGTACAGATACGTAGATGATATTTTAGTCTGTTTTACTGGTACAAATAGGCAATTGAGCAAGTTCGTTGAATATGTAAATTCCATTCAACCGTCAATAAAATTCACCACTGAAAGGGAGGAAAATAATTCAATAAATTACTTTGCTTCAACCATCACGAAAAATAACAATTTGTAATTTTTCACAAACCATATTATACGGACATTATCATATATAAATCCTTCACACACCCTTTCCAGCATTAGGTAGCTGCAATCGATAGTATGCTTCACAGATTATTGAATATTCCACTGTCTGAGAGTAATTTCCAGAGAAAGCTGGTCAACAACGGTTATGAGGAAAATATTATAGACTCCAATCTTTTTAAAAAACTACAAAAACCAAGCCTTTCCTAATGTTCCTATTTTCGACATCCAATTCACTTTTAATTTTTCTTCACATTGATAATTATGATGTACCTTAATATAACGTAACGGAAAAGTTACCATCATAATCAAAAGTGAAAGTAACGTATTTCCAACTGAAATTTTCAGTTGGGTAACCGTAGACTACACATCATTCAATTTTATCATTACTTTGTACCTAAATGGGAGATGAATTAAACAATTTTGTAATCATTTTAGAAATGAATATTCAACATCCTATTCATTTTCATTAGTTCGAACTTCCATTGTCCATTGTCTAATACGATATAAATTGATTTGAAAGAATCTGTAAAAAAATATTGAGATTAGCTGAAAAATAACAATTATATCAAGCAAAAAAACTGAAATTACAATGAAATAAAATACTATCAACAACCAAAAACACAAAAAATCAGAAAATTGAGCTATTAATACGAGATCAAAATTAATTTTTTTTTAACTAGAACTGGATATTAAAAAAAATTTAAAAGATTTCCAAGCCAAGTCACTACATGTGAAGTATCTTGGCTTGGAATCTTTAAATTTTTTCAAGTTCCATTTCTTGTTAATAATTTATTAATTTTCATTTTGATGTTAATAGTTCAAATTTTTTATTGTTGCTTGTATTTTATTTCATTGTAATTTCAGTTTTTTTTGCTTGATATAATTGCTATTTTTCAGATAATCTTTTCGATTTTTCACAGATTCTTTTAGATATTTCCAATCAATTTATATCATATTAGACTAATGAAATGCACCACGAAACAGTGCCAACCACCTTCAAACAATCCTATTCAATCAATCAATTATCAACATCATGTTAAAAATATTTTTAACACGTTACTTTGTAAATATCATTTTTTTAATACTCTTGACAATCATTAAAAATGTCACTTTTGATGACAGTTGTCCAAAAAACAGTTCCGCCAATCCTATTCCATTTTCGGACCTATACGAGATTCATTCGACCTTTTTTATTGACAATCGCTTCTGAACACGTCTTTAAATTTGCCGTTATTAGAAAACACCCTGTATACATGAACTGATAAAATTAGGAAAATGTGTTCTACACTTTCATTACTGTTAAATTCATACGTATTGAACTGATAACCTCTTTTGTTTTAGATCGGTAAAATATTAATAAATTACAAAATCATCGGTTATTCTGGTTCGTGAGTTCACTCACTTTGCAGTTGAGGGTCGATACAAATTAACCAATCCTCGGAATTTTCAAAACAATGACTGCATCCAATTCTCTGGATATATATTATTTCAGCTACATATAAAGTCCTCGGGAAATTTCTCGGCTAGAAGGGTTTGATTGACATTTATGAGCATTCCAATTCATATTCCAGTTGTCTCTCCTGTATCTTCGTTCGAGGGAACTGAGAGATAAACAGATCGATTATTCGTGCCTGAATAATAAACATCCTGTTTTGAATATTACCTTAGTGTGATGGTTGATGACGCTGAAGTATCACACAAATCAAATAATAGCTATTTATGATATGAGTGTCAAAAGTAAGGTTTTATTTCGTAAGTGAAAAAATTTGCGAAACGAGCATAGCGAGTTGAGCAATTTCACGAAAATCAGAGAACGATTCGATAACATCTTCGATTTACATCTATTGTCAGTTAACAATTTTTATGTTATCGCAGTTGCTGTAAAGTGGTCGTGTCAGGTGACGCCGAATAACCTGGTTACCAATAAACAGTATTGTTTACAGCTCACGCGTTTCATTTAAATTCACATTTGAAGTTCTTGCTGGTGTTTGATGTCTTGCATAATGAAGAACAATAGTGAGGAATTGTGTATTCCTGACGATATTGAAGGAGCTGCAAAAAGAGCTTCAACTGAATTGTTACCAAAAAAATCGCTCAGCGGTACGACATCAAAAATATGGAACTCGTCAACTTTGTGGAGCAAATTTTCAACGATTAAGTCGAGTGCGCTCGTTAAAAATTGTGTTAATACAAGCAAATATTTCAAAGGAATAGCATTCTTAAACTGGAAAAATGAAAGTTATAGTCCCAAAAAATCAAAAACTCGTATGTTTTTCCGTTAATCAGCTGTCGCCCCCATACGAACGACAACTCTCAGAAGTTGAGAAACTTGTGCTAGCTAAGGACTAACGAGGTCTTACCTTTTAACGTGTGATTCCTAACACGGTTGCAGAATCATCCCAGGTTCAACCAGAGGCGGGAATCGAACCCACGGCCTTTCGATCGTGAGTCGGGCGCACTACCACCGCGGCCAATTCCACATTATTCATAGAAGGCATTGAATTAATGGATATATAATTGATTTTTCAAATTCCAAATACAAAAACGAAAATAGGTCGTTATTTTTACATTGTTGGAAAAAACATTGACTATTTTGAGAAATATGTTGCATTACGACCTTCTGTTATCAATCATCAATATCGTGTTGAAAATACTTTCAACACTAGTGTTAAAAATATTTTCAACACGTTACTTTGTAAATATAATTTTTTATTACTCTTGACAACCATTAAAGATGTCACTTTTGATGACAGTTATACAAAAAAATAATTCCGCCGAAAACAATCGCTTTGCATTTTGATAACGGATAATATTATATTCAATTCTTGGAACTATGAGGATATCGCAGTAGAAATAAAAATGTATTTACATTAGATGGAAACGAATTCAAATTCGTAAATTACAAAATAGCTGATCAATGACATTTGAGAGAGAGGTATAAGTTGATGAAGATTGAAAAAGAGGGGAAAAACGTGAGAGTGTGAGAGGTTCGAGCATATATTTACGGTCGAGTAGGCTCTGGAGAATTAGAAGAGAAAACTATCATACGTTGTCACCAATTTTTGCAGATTTCAATGTTAATTTCGCTTCCGAAGACAATTCTTGATAAACTTTCTGTAAGGTAAATCTGAACTACAACTGAAAAATAACCGAAATAAGCCTACCACAAGTCATGGAACAACAATCGATGCAGTTTTCTCCAGATATATTTCTAATTTTCATACGAAAACATAAGTATCTTATTTCTCATACCATAAACTCCTGGTCTTACAATCAACCACAGTAATTACTGTTGTATCCAATACTGCAAATAGTTAATGAGAATTAAAAATCTAATTGAAAATGTCAATTCATCAATAAGAACCCATAATAAATTTGAATTTTTGTAGAAGATTGATATATCGAGGTAGGGGCACCCTATAGGACACGGTCTCTATAAATCAAACCATTGGTTTTTTTCTTCATTTCATCAGAACACCCTATATTTGTATGACTTCTGCAAAGGTCACGTTGACCGTTGAAAATGAAAACATATCCCATTCAAGAGCAATCATATATGATTTTAACGATTAGTGAGTGTTTAAACAATTACATTCTGGAGTCGAGGATGTATGCCCAAAAATATCCAGACGCAAATCATCCAAACAAGTTGGTTTTCAAACGATTACTACATGAATTCCGTAGGACTGGAGTGTAACTTATGAAATGGCAAATAGACGAAAACCTATAATCATAAATGGGGAAAATGAATTTCTTATTATGGGATCAATCATTGAATACCCTCATACGAGTCAACGTTAGATCGAGGAAGATACAGGGATAAACAGACGTAGCATTTCTTGGGTTATATAAAAGATGCATCAGGAATTATGTCAAGTAAACTCCCATCGACGAATCAAGGTTTTGTCTATTGGTTCTGGGCAAAATTAGTGAGGATGAACATTTTTTGGATTCCATTGTATTTTCTGATGAATCTACTTTCCATAATAATGGCTTAGTGAAGAGACACAACTTCCATTATCATAAAAATGGGAATCCTCATTTGTCTGTCCTCTGGATCACCAGGATAAATTGTCTCTCAACGTGTGGAGAGAAATTGTTGGTACACAAGATATAGTACCATACTTTTTTATGAAAACGTGTAAGTACAAAATTTTCTACAATTTGTCTGAACTTCTGGAAAATGTGCCGTTAAATATCAGACAATGGATGTGGTGACAATTGGATGGTGCTCCGGCACAATTCAAACTCAAGTTTCAAACAATTTTTGAAAATGTGCTTTCCAAAGTGCCTCAATTTTTTCTATAGGGATACTTAAAAAAAGAGGTTCACGGCACTGAAAATAATAAAGGAGACCTAATTAGGACTTCAAATATTATTAAATGTTGAGCAGTGTTTCAAAGAGAGAGTGAAACTTTGTATTAGTTTTCAGCATATTGGAATTATGAAAGAATCACCCATCTTTGAGATCAGTCAAAATAAAAATTTTAACATAAAAACAGACTGTATTTTTCAGAAATGAATGAACATACGAATGCTCATCAAGAGACAAGAACAGAATGTTTACCAGAATTTTGAAATTTCTAAATTTACCTGCTTCACTTGACCCATATATTTGAATGAAATTATAACCTTTGTCTTCTGTTACTTCCGACACTAAGTTACGCTTCTTATCATTCAACTTAGTCAGTAACTAAAATCAGGAACACAAGAAATGGATAAGTGTCAGACATAATGAAATTCCAAAGCAATTCAATATCCTTCAACAGATTCGAGATTTCATCCGCTTTCTCTCCATTACACTGGATGCCACTCTTGTTGTGGAGTCTGAATTGACTAGAATAACATACCAAAAACTGCAAATTGACATCATGAGCTCGAAAGAAAACACCTTGTAATCCGCTTATCGATTTTCCGCCAGTGGAGTATCCCTTTATTGAGTTCAACAGTAACATGGAAAAGCTTGTTACTGTGTACATCGACAGAGACACCATTTTGAATCAATTCCCTAAAAAAATCGGACGCGTCAGCAAAACCACCATATTTGGCCACGAGTGACACTTCGCGTTGGAAAATTTACGATATCATCTCTAAAAGCAGGAAAATACCACAGTAATTACCGAAATGTTGGGCGACACCGGAATATTTGACGTGAGTGGAGTGCTTTATTAGGTTTCGAGTACGTTGTGTTTTTTATTATGACGTATGAGCGTGGTTAAATTTTGAAACCTTTAATTTGTATTTGAATCAAGGGGTTCATAAAGGCAGTTCATTTCAATAGAGTATTCGCTGTTGTAGCTAATTATATTGCTGTATTTGTTATTTTATTTTCCCATTACCTCAGATATCTGGAGATATTTGGAGTTATTTCAAGAAATTAATCTTCTGAATAGAAACCAATGATAGTGAGAAAAATTCAGATCAGCATTCTCTCAAGTTCGAAAAAAAATTGAACAGTCATTCAGTTGAGCTCAAAATAAAAGATTGGATATGTTTTGTGAATGTATTCTTTTTGATACTGTTTGAGTTCATTTTGTTACCTGTTTATATTTCAAAATAGAGTAAAAATATCGTTATTGCTTTGATTCAACGACGTTTTCATAATCCATTCGGAAATTAGATACATTTCAGATGAAACTTGAGTAGTCTGAAAGCTTATAGTGTGTGTTGTTCTGTTTTGGCTACACCAAAATAGCACACAAGCCATCTAAAAAAAAGGAGGAGAAAGTGAATACAAGTTTCCATCACCCCTGTATATAAAAAGCGTTAGTATTATGAACATATAATGGAAATTCAATATTTTCTGGAGAAAATCCTGATTGTATTCGAGTTGGAGAGTACTGGGTGTTGAATGAACACATAAAACTCAAGATCCAATCCAAATAACACATTTTCTTCAGATCGACACATTTTGAGGAAATATATTCGTTGTAACATTGAAGAAACACAACTTCGTTGAACCACATATTTATTCAACACCTTGTATATTGGAAGTTATTTTCAGAACAAAAAAAAATTCTGTAAAGTAGGAAATAATGTCATAATTTCTAAAAGAAATATTGAAGTTGCTGGAAATCTCAAAATATAGATGAGATATTCTACACCCTATATAAGAAAATCAAATATTGACTGTGATAAACCTTACAATAATTGTGATTTTGATTATATTGGTAGAACATTTAGAACATTATCGAGTATGATTACTTCAAATGACAGTGATGTGAGATTGAAATACAAATCCTGTACACTAACACAACATTTTCTCAAAAAAGAATTTTAAAATGAATTTGATGAAACGAAAGTTTTGAACTAAAAAAAATGAGGAAATGCAACAAAAACCTGAAGAGTATGAATATAAAATCAGATTCTGAAAAGCAAGAGATAGATCAACGTTGTTAATATATCAAAAGTAAAATAAGGGAAACAAGTTTTTTATTGAGATCTTCAATTTATTGATCATAGTGGGGCAAATCTTCCGAAAATATTAATATATTCCAAAGTATGAACAACTTTGAATATTGAAGTGTCTTTCAAAATGTACTGAACACCTCAAGTAGGTCGAGAGTTTTTGACAAAATATTTCACATGGGGAACGGGTCCAAATGATCACACCAAAGATATTCTATGCATCTTGCTTTCTTCAACACATTTGGTTTTGAACGTGACATTACCGATGTCTGATATCCGGAAGTTTTACACCTCTAACTTCTTTCTATAATTATTCGAAGATGAATGTTCGACAAATTGTATAGATTTGTTTTTCAAAAGCGTATTTGACTGAAAGTCTCGTTCTGGAATTCCAGCAGAGATAACGGCGAAATTTCAGAATCCAATGAGTTTTAACAGTGCTAACAAACCTTAAAAAATTGATTCAATTGATTGGTTTCAGAAAGTTTTTGATGAGTTATATGTCACAGTGGAAGTAAACCTGATATAAAAGTAGGTAACTTCATGAAATGAACTAAAATAAAAACTTGTTGAACAAGTTGAAGGATGTATATACGTGCTATAAAGACACCCTCCGAAATAGGTCTCAGTGTCTCATAAAATAACTTGAAAGCCCAGGCTTTAATAAATATCAACAAAATAATAACGTTTTCCCGAATTTTCCTCATTTTCTGTTCACATTATATTTTCCAGAACAATTCACCAAACGACCTGCTTCTAAAGAATTCATTCGGCTTCTTGTACTCTTTCATTTATGTAATGGAATTTCAGTAAGAAGAGGTAGTTGGCCTGAAATATTTTATTGGTCATTTCGATGGAAAGATCGCCACTGGAAATTTCAAAAAGCTCGTTAGAACAATGGCCTTTATCTGAAGTTCTATCGACCTATATGATCGGACTTTTATAGGAGCTGAGTGTCGTTTGAATAAGGTCAGCTTAGGAAAAGAAATGGAGAAAATTCTGAAAATAATTCGGACTATTGTTTTTGCATTAAAAGCCAAACCAATTCTTGAAACCATGCGAAATCAAAATGGTATGAATAGTTGTTTTCAAAGATGATATGACTGACAACAATTTTGAGATTTAGAAAATTTCCTTCAATATTTCTCTAAGGATATCGAAGAAGAGGAAAAATATTAGATATGAAGGAATGATGAGTATCAAGTTCTGAATTGAGTTTGATATTCAACGTGCTCAACTCAGTCAGATGAAACGTTTCACCTTTCTTTCTACACAATAAAAAACCGAACAATCATGAATACAACATTCATTGAAAAATAAATATTTGTGAAATAAAATATTTTCCGGATCTCCCAAAATTTCATTAGGACAATTATGATAAGCGAATGAACGGATAGAATGGTTTGAAATGATAATAATGATCAAAACTTTGAAATCAAATTCAAGTATGAATTGTTTTCTTGAAAATATATGAAGATCACTCATATATCGCTTCACTCAAGTAGTACATGATTTTTATGAATAATGGGAGCTCAAGCTATTAAGTGAAAGATATTGGGTGTTGAACGAACCCATATTATGGAATAAATCACAACGTTACTTTCGAACCACCAGATATAAACTCTAATAACCCTATTTCTATGCAATTCATTAGTTCGAACTTCTAATATGATATGAAATGATATGAAATTCCTTAAATAATCAATAAAATGGAATAGATTAGCTGAAAAATAACAAATACATTGAGCAAAAAAACTGGAATTATAATGAAACGAAATACCAGCATCAACTGAAAACTGAACAATTAATAAGAAAAAAAAATTTAACCAAAAGATTTCAAGCCAATTTACTACGTCATGTTTTGATTGTTTTTCACTTTAGCACTCCCACGTGGACATCCGGTCCAACCCGGCCTCCAACCGGCGTGAATGAGAGCACTATTTATTTAAAAACACTTAAACGGTATTTATTAACCCTATTTTCAATCTTATTCATGTTTGCACGTTATAAAACGGCGGACATGCACAACATAAACTGAGTTCCATTCCCACTTATTTAAACCAGAACTCTTTTTACGAGACCACTGTGCCACCTGTTTAAAAAAAATCTGTATCGTATATATGAAGAGATGAAGACGAGAAAATACTATTGATCATGTCCATTTTGTTATGTAGCGTATCCTTATAGTCAGTTCAAATGTTATCTATCCGCAATCAACAATTATTCAAATCAAATAAATGAAAAAACATCCTAGTAAATAGCCCAAACAAATTTACACATGAATACGCATGAGCAACGGGAACAGTTCTCAACAGTTCAACTTCAAGAGCAAGAGCGATTCGGGATGGTTCAAGACAGTTTAGGATCATTTCGCAATCGAAACCAGAACAGAGGATTCATCAGTCCGAAATTATCCTCAATAAACCAGAACGCTCTATATCAATTGCGCATGATCCTGACGTCCTAGAACCTGAATTTTGTAGAACCAGAAGAAACCTATTTGTATATTTAAATGTTTATTGATAGGAAGACATACCTAGGGGAATCCCCCGTTGCATGCAACTACTGTCGCTAACCCCACGAAACTAAAGGCCTGTATACACCATTCATCTTGCAGTCCGTCCGCGACCGCGCACTGCTGTCATGCCCGATTGTGCTCTATGCACCATCGTGCAAAGCATCCAGCACAGCTTGAAGGACGCATTGTGAATACATTTTATTTTTGCAATCTACCTAAATATGATGTGAAATTTCAGTGATGTCAGTAGTAATATATTATATTCTAACAACTTTTGTGTAGGGTGTGGTATTTTTTGTTTAACCATCTTTCAAATTATCGCCACCGACGCCACGCCGCCCTCAATTTTGCCGCCCCTCATTTTTGCCGGCCCGGGCAATTGCCCGGTTTGCCTCCACCTACATCGGGCGCTGCTGCCAGGTAAAAAAAGCATGAGAACAACTAAGAGCGTAAGAGCGACTAGAAACATAATAATAACTAAAAGCATAAAAACCACAAAAAAATTAAAACAGGAATACATCGAATGAATGGATCGCAATAGAACACCACTGTCAAAGGGCCCATCTCATCAAAACCAGCGGGGTCGAAGACCCAGACTTTATCAATTCAAAAATAATTCACAATCCATTACGATATTATTATAAACTTAAGTAAACAATTCTAAGTGAATATCAGATATTTCATATGTGCATATGTACATTTATTTCGACAGAAAGAACTACATCAGAGTTTCACAAATCAGAATATGTGTATTTAAAGAAGTTTGCCCGATTTGGGAAGATCGTCACGATTCCAGTTTTCTGTTTTAGCTAACTGTTAGCTTGCCTCTTACTCGTCCCGTTCGTCCCTCACCACACTCTCTGCCCATTCATTCGCAACACGTATCTATTCATTTTTCCTTTTATTCCCATCTCTCAACTGCATCCCTCCCTTTTCTTGTTTCAGCCGTTCTTTCCATTCTCGCCACCCAACTCTCCGTCCATACATCTCTCAATCACATGTTCTGCCGTTTCAGGCTCCCCCCATCCACATGGGCAGGACACCTCCAGTGCCAGGTTGAATCTGGCCAGGTAACTTGGAAAATCACCGTACCCCGTGAACAGTTGACCTGCCTTCCTCGACAGATCCAGTGATTCATACCCGACTACTTTACAGACTCTGTAGAGCAGTCGCACAGTCATGTCGTTATCTCGTTCCCGCTGCCATTCTTCCGTGATTCATTCCTTTACCCTATTTCTCATTTTTCTTACATTCCATGTAACGCGTTCCTTTCTTGTGCCTTTTGTGGCCTCCTCGTGGGCCTTTCTATTTCCAAGATTGTCATTATGATGTCCCTTTTGCCATATATTTTCTATCCGTGCTCCTCTTTCAAGCCTTGCTTCAATCATTCTCTGCCACCCTTTTATTCCTCACTCGTGTCGCTTTCATCCTTTCCACTGCCATGGTGGAGTCACTAATCACTCTAATGTTCTCATTCATACCCCACATATCTAACATTCTCTCTCTCTATCGCAATCAGTTCGGCTTCGTTCACGCTGCTCTGTCCGGGAATCCTTTCATTCTCTAGAATCCATTCACCCCCATTCCTTTCATACGGCCAACCTATGCCCATTCTTTTCAAGTTCACTCTCGCTCCGGCATCCACATACACCTCAGTCATTCCCTCGTCCTGCAGCTCCTCCAGTAACCTTCCTTGCATCCAAGGGATTATCTAGTCTGTACCGTTCATTCTGTCTTCAGTCCTCCTTTCACCATTCATTCTCCACTCATGGTATCTGGCCCCGGCTCCAATGTTAAGTGAGACTATACCTGACAACGGGGACAGTTAAAAATTGAAAACTCGACAAAATTGACGAAGTCGAGGAACTTGGAGTACCTTGAAAATTCAGAGGTTTATTTTACGCGGGGAGGAGATATTATGGAAAGCTATCGATTATACTGTAGACGACCGCTCCCGACACTCTGTCGAATGAGGCCCCTATATCTTCTGTTGAAAGATTAACAACTTTTTCATCCAACTCACCCCAGCCAGGCAGGGATACACCGTGAAGGGTGGTACTGATGTCTGAGGACACTCATGCCGCCATACCATCAACACCCACCATCAGTTATGACCCGTTAGTCCTTCTGGCAAACATCAGTTCAAAGGGTAAGGGAGCCAGGTTCCGACCTATCTGAAATCAAGACGACACGACGTGCAGAGAATACTACTCTTTTGTTACTAAAATAAGAAAATGGCGAGAGTAAGTCATACGATTGCTTACATTTCTCATTGTCTACAATTTTTTTTTGCCTTCATAGTACCTAATAAGGTACAACTATATGCATATTAAAGGTTCCCCTTATTGATAATGGCTATTTATATCAATATCACTGTTTCAAAATGTTATATATGATTGTGAAAAATTCAAATTGGATCTGCTTATTACTACCACCAAAGAGAAACACACAGAAATATCCATGCGTTTGAGTTAGTTTTCGAAAAGTAATAATATTTTCTCTATAAACATTCATCGGACGGTAATGCAGGGATTTGTGTGGGCATGGTGAAGCTGCAAATAAAACTGGAATAAACAATTTTACTTAAAAAAAAAGTTAGCATCAGAATAACCCACATGCAATATTCCTTTAAATCATCTCGCACAGGGCCTAGAACGAAGTTGAAAATCTTCCAAAGTCGGTAAGACTTCCGCAACAGTAGTATAATGAGTCAAATTTACTTTCTCACTGTCTGACTATCATTTTCACTTATAGCGAGAAAGTATTCACTTCTTTTCCAAGGACAGAACACAAGCACTACAGGAAATCCTTAAAGCGCTTTGAGAGCGGTGGCTGTGCAAAAGGACCAATTCACGTTGGATTTGAATGGCTGGAGATTGAATTCATTTGGAAAAATATTTACATGAACGCAGTTCTCCTAATGAATGAGTTCTTAAGCAGTGAAGTTCGAGGTGTACTGAGTTAACCTCAAAACGAAAAGCAGCCACAGTCCGTCGCGTATTTCTAATATGTACAGCTCTTAGTGGAAAGTATTTTATACAAGAGAGACAAATCTTCAATCTTTCTTCGATGTCCCAAACTATCACGGTTGCAAGTGATGTTCGAGTCACCAGTCATGGGAATGGCTGTTTTCTGGATGGAATCCAGCAGCTAAAGAGTGTGCTTAAAAGCGGAGCTCCATACATGGAAACAATACTCCAAAAAGTCTGATCTGAGCTTTATAAAGCATCAAAAGTTGCTGAGGAGTGTACAGGTTTCTGGTTTGGAACAGTGTTCTGAGCTTTTGAGAAGCAGCCTTTGCAATTGCAGCGACATAATTTTGTCAAGACATATTGGTGTCCATTTTGAATCCCAACAAACACATCGAAGCAGAATTGCCTATCCTGACATTGTATCCGGTTTGGAGAGATTTATCTTTCTGGAGAAAACCGATGCATGGGCTTTTGTAGCATTGAATTCAACCTATCAACTTCCACTCTTCACCTCTAGATCCTTATTGAGATATACTACCTTCTGCTGCCAGTAAAGATGTGCATCTGCTGCCGGTAAAGATGTGCATCTGCAGCCGATGTCCTGGAATCTAAATGGAATTACCAGACAAGTGTGCTGTCGTCAGAAAAGCAATATATTGGATTGTTGTTTTTTGCAATCGTATATCATCGGATATCAAGTCGTTAATATACGATAAAAAGGGAGTTGGAGATACCAGCGTCGATGTAAAATGTATTCGAGAGATATCTATTGACGGCCACTTGCAGGAAACTTTCTTTCAGGAAACTGGAGAGCCATACACAAAAATTATCCGACGAGCCATAGCATCAGCGTTTCGTGAGCAAATCCTCATGTCAAATATGTCTTTGTTTCCAAAAGCCATATTGATAATCGCTCAAGATGTTGAAGCCTTCCAAATATATATAAAGAAAAGCGACGAGTCTATAGTTGTTTGGAAGATTTTTCTGGCTCTTTCTGGGAAAATACTGAACGCGAGCAATCTTCCAACAAGAAGTAGAAAATAACAATACAATTCAAGTTGATTTGTGATCATATTTTCAACATAGCAGTTAAGTTGTATGAAACCATTAACAATTAAATAAATCTCAGTTGAACACTTTCACTTTATATAGTTATAATGAAAAGGGGGATTTGGGAAGGAATGTCGGTAGTTTAACGGTGTAATGGGATGGGGTTAAGTGAAATATTTCTCTGGAGAGAGAAAGCAGATGGTTAATCATCGTCGAGCGCCGTGCTTCTTAATTGATTGTGAGTAATGTCCATCAGAATTAATTCCTTGATCCGTCATCGTCAATGAAATCTATTTTAAAAGGCCAATTTTGAACTCTGGAAAATTAGAATTCATTATGGCCTTGGTTTTCATTTGTTTTTTCAATAATATTTCACAATTTGAAAAAAATGGTTTGTTAGAAAGTTGAGTGCGCTATTCATCAGCATCTTCTTGAATTATATAATATTACCAATCAAAAATACTAAGGATTGCACAAATAATGTTTTCTGGACCGAAACCTGCCTCCGTCGTCAAAACCAAACAGATTAATTATAACTAGCAATTTTTCTTCTTTGATTTCATTTATTTCCCATCTACCTCGTTAGATTCCGATAGAGTTTTTTTAATGTGAAGTATGTTAATGTTGATGATTTGAAATGTTCGAGGAAACACAGCTTATCAACTGGTATTAGACGGTCATGAGTTTGCCACTACCATTTCACACACATTTTAATCTCTAGAAGCGCTTTGCTGAAACAGTAGCTTCTTTGGTGTAAATGGACTAGATTCTATTCAAACAAAAATATTAGATATCAAATTCAAGTGGTTATTAGTGAAAGCGATCACAGGTAAAATTTGCAAAACCGATTTTACTCTCAGTTCATAGGATGTACTGAAATAATTTTTCCTAACTTATTTTACGAAAACTGATTACTTGATAGGAAAAGTGATTTGAAACATCTTAAATTCAGAGTATGATCGTATATTTTTCAACAAAACATGTTTATCATGATATAATTATTCATTACAATGAATCCATGAAATGAAAAAGGAATATTAATGATCAATTCATCACAGAAATAAACTACATTATTGTACTTTGAACCACTTGATTGATAGTGTATAACAAAAGTCAATACAATACAGTATTTCTGTATAATGAACATTTTAGGTTAACTACTTAGTCAAAGGAGACTAGATAAATCAGATCTCATTATTCAAAATGGATGAAAATGAAACTGAAATCTGTTTAAAAAAAAATCTATTTTTTCGTTAATCAGCTGTCGCTCCCATACGACCTACAACTCTCAGGAGTTGAGAAACGTGTGCGAACTAAGGACTAACGAGGTCTTACCTTTTAACTTGTGATTCCTAACACGGTTGCAGAACCATTCCAGCTTCAACCATATGAATTCTCTCAATAAAAATATCTGGTCGAGGCGAACCCACGGTGTCACGAAATATATACGTTATACATACTGAATCAATTGGTTTCTCAGAATAACGTCAATAAACTGTTTAAATGAGTTACAAACATTTGCCACAATGTTAATGTATTCTGTCCGTTAGGAAAACTTACTTACTAACATACTTCAATATGTTCAAAATATGTTTTTCCATTAACCAACTGTCGCACCCCTACGAACCACAACCCTCCGAAGTGAAAAATTGTGCGAGCTAAGGACTAACGAGGTCTTACCTTTCCAACGTGTGATTCCTAATACGTGTTGGACAATAGCAAGTGAAAATTATTCGTACTGCCTGCGGTCAATTGAGTGAGTGAACAATGTACGCACGTCGAACCGACCGGCTACCGACCGACCAATGCATACCTTGTTTTGATCATTCACTGAAATGTAGATCATCTCCTCGAAGACTGAGGAAAACAAGCTATCTTTAATTAATATATCACTTATGACAGAAGAATCGTGGGGAGGGATGTTGTACTAACACTTTCTACTTTTTCCTGATGGAAATCAATGTATTTATCAACTGAGCAGTCTTGAAATGCACGCGAAACAAGTTGTTCTTTTTTTGTTAAATCTTTATGTACCTGAATATCAGACTTTTTCATGTACCCTATCTATCTATAGTGCTTTGGAATGTTCTAGTAGATACTTTCAGAAGTTATTCATTATCCGAATATTTTCAACAACAGAATTGTCACTTTATTCGTTTTTCTGAACCAGTTATGACTTACCTGCAAAATTTGTTTGCGAAGATGAAAACTCACATCTGTTGAATGAATTATGACACTTCATGTGTTAGGAATCACACGTTAAAAGGTAAAACCTCGTCAATCCTTAGCTCACACAAGTTTCTCAACTTCTGAGAGTTGTCGTTCGTATGGGGGCGACAGCTGATTAACGGAAAAACAGATTTTAACAGATTTTCACGAATGGCCGAAGATAAATTGCACGTGGTTGTGAAATGAATGTCGATACAAAATATCGAGCAAAATAACAAACCTAAAAGATAATACCCAACAAGTCACAACAATATCCACTTTCGACACTAGACAATGTAATTTATTGGAGCTGAAAAAATCTTTTCACACTCTAAATTTCAGGAACGCAATTCAGTAATTTTGTTCTTTTTGCGATAATACGAAAAACAATAAAACATTCATGAATATTGGCCCGAATCAATTGAAATGGGTGAAACAACAGACTTCAGTAGGAGGCAGTAAAATGGAGTATAAAATTCACTTCGGACCACTACCCTTTCCCGTTCTGTTCTGCTTCACCCTAATGCACTAACATGGACACTGGTTTCTGAAAGTTGGCGTTATTTGTTTAAAAAATCTATGATGGAATCATTATGCCAACGAAAAAATACTCATCTATCAGCATTATTTATTTAAAAAAAGTTTATAGAATCATTTTGCTAACGAAAAAATACTTCTCTATCAACAACTGTTAACATATTTGGAAGATTTTTGGGAGATCAAGTGAGGCGGTGGTATTGCGTGTGATTCTAGGCACAAGGATAGACAACGGAAGTTCGTTCTGAAGTTATTCGAAGTCACACAACCTCAAAATAATTAACTAGTTTCAACAGATGTCGATGAAAAGTTTTGGTATTGTTCCATTTGAAACAAAGAAATTGCAACTCATTTCAAGAAGTGATACAATGATTGTTCAATTATGTTTTGAACTTATTCCTTCCCTTCAGAAAGTGCATTATTCGTGAAATTACTTACACGGTTCAATCCACGCAATTTAAATGGCAACATTAAGATTCATCAAGATATGAGCTTTATTTTCTCGCAAGTGGCATTTATCACGCTTATATAACCGTTTTTATTTTCTATGGCAATTTCTAGTGAAAGAATAGAGCAAATATTGGAAACGTCATTGTCAGTAAATGTAGAAAATTGTATTGAAATAACTAATAGAAAATTGAAATGTTTTCCAAATATTCCCTTCTCAGTGGAAATGTTTCTTGAAATAAGAAATAACGAAGGAATTGTGTCTCGAAATGAGTACAAAAAATTCCATTTGACCTAAGATAAAGAATGTCTGGGAGGGCTATACAAAGCAAAACTCTTTTTTATTAAAATGAACTATTTACATGCCTGAATTTCATGAGTACCTCTAATTTAAGGAAAGAGTAGCAAAGTGACTCCAGACAGGCGCGCCCTCGCGTCCCCGCTGAGGGGGGCGGTGGGCAACGCCCCCCGCGATGTTACCAGTTTGTCTCTCACCGAAAAATATAGACTTCATTAAAAAACAACTCCTGGAAAAAGTTCATGAAAAAACCAGGACAGAATGTGTACAGGAAGTTTTCGATGCCAGTTTTTTCATGAACTTACAAACGGTCATTTACATGTCGCTCATGGAAAATATCGAGAGTTTCATAAATCAACCCACCGTGATGGCGGGGTTGATCATGATAAAGTCTTAACTGCCCTGATATTACTAGTCAGCGGACTTTTCGGAAAGAACCACTTGAAGTGTTTGTATGCAAGCTTCCAGATCAAATCCGTAATCGGCTTGACCTTCGCTATGTCTCGTAAACGTTCCAATGAAATGTATCGATCATTATCAGTCACGATACGAAGCACCTTATTCTGCATCGTCTCGAGTCTCCGCAACGGAGTCCTCTTAAGGCTGCAGAACACAGGACAAGCGTACAACATAGCTGGCCTGATAATTTGTTTATATATCAGGAGCTTGTTGTCAACATTCAGTTTGGAATTTTGTGCAATGACAGGGTAGTTGCGTTCAATCGCCGCTTCCGCTCTCTGGATTGCTAGACTCAAGTGCTTATGAAAATGCATGCAAGCGCTTGTCCAGGTTAACTCCTAACTTCGCACTTTTCTGTTCCTCCACACACTTTCCTTAAATCGCCAATTTCCTTCACGTCGGAGATTTTCTTCGAGAAATTGACAAGTTCAGTCTTTGACGGATTTGGCCTTATTTTTTTCCTCTCCATGTACGGTACAACTAATTGATCCAGGTGAATCTGTATTTGGCGACCTCACTAAAGTAAGAATGGGCATATATGAATTCCTCTGTCCAAACTGTGTCAAAGGCTTTATGTATGTCCAACAGGACCAGGACTTCATTCTTCTTCTGATGAAAGGCCTCTTTTATTCCGTGGACCAGTCGAACAAGTTGCGAGGTCGTGTTATGACCCTGCCTGAATCCAAACTGTTCCTCCGGAACAAGTTTCAGCATTTTCTCCAGACGAAAAAATCTGCTCAATAGAATCTTGTCCGCAATCTTGGCGACCGAGCTGAGTAGCGAAATCGGTCGGTAGCTCTCTTTGGTTCTTCGGTTTTCCCGACTTATGATTGAGTATTACCTCCGCGCACTTCAGGCAGTCTGGGAAATGTTGCAAATTTATTATCCCGTTGATGATATGTACCATTTGAACGACACCTTTGCGTGGCAGAATCCAGAGTAGAATTGCTCCAATGCCATCGCTGCCAGGTGCCTTGTGTAGTGGCATGCGTTTTATAGTGTCTCTCATTTCCTCAAAGTAGGTGAGGATTTTAGCAAGATCTTCACCGTTTAGGTGTGGCGGAGGCATTGAACGCACCCTCCTCGTCGTCTCGGTGATGTTTCTATGCTCTTCGGTGCTGTCTGACGTTGTTCGGTGAACATTATAGAAATATTCGCCGAACACTCTGGCCTTCTGAACGTCGGTTACCCAACTTTCATTACCTCTCTCTATGGTAGGCATGGGCTCGTATCTGTTGTCGAGACGTCGCGCCACAGAGAGTTGTCTTGTTTCTCCCTCCACTGAGCATTGGTGAACTCATTCATTCGTTGATTGACCCTATCCGCAAGTCTGAGCATGAGCTCTTTGCATCCAAGGTCACATTTTTCAAACTTATCCACCACATTGCATAGTNGTTTCAGTTATCTCGTTCAGATTTTCGATGATAATTTGGCTGGGAGGGCTATACAAATCTCTTCATCGAGTTGGACAAATGTGTAAGCTGACAAGTCTTATTAGTTCATGTAGAATATACGTTGATGTTTCAAACTAACTCATTCGAAAGATTAAATCAGCTAGTCGAATAAAACTTTTTTTTATTTGTATGGGGATATTCATAATCGTCATCTGATTTTCTTATACCGTAAGAGTAACTTATACATGCATTTTTTGCATCCTATACTCATATTTCGCTAATTATGATGTCCATTATATTCCAGAGCAGAAAAAAATTTTTGACATGATTGAGGTTTTTATATTGAAGTTGGGATAGAAAGAAATTTCATCGCTTTCGTCATCAAATATACAATTACATTTTCATTGAGCATCAACTCATGTGAATTCGATACCAAAAAAGTCATTCTGAGATTTCAAATCTCATAGTCATCTTAATTCTCATTCAAGCTAGGAAAGTTTCAGTTGAGAATGCGGAATATCAAAGTTCCGTCTACATATTGATGAGAGTTTTTCAAATAGGAGGCGAAATCAACAGTGTATATGGATAGTAATACTGGACCCATTATACTCCCTTCGCGAACTCCTCTGGATACCATTTCAAAGCAGACACTTCACTTTCAACACCACTTTAAGTACCTACGGATACCAATATGATTTTTGAAGATACTGACTGACATATAATCCAAACCAAAGTACATATTTCAAATCTATTATCAATATGTGTTTCAACATTGTTCATTAAATTGGAAACGTGATCAGTTATTTGATGATGTTGTTTTGGCAATATTTTATTACACGGAAGATAGTTTCTCTATTGATTAGATACTAGAGTATCAATAATTTTAGAAATGGTTGGAAGTATATTGATCGGCCTAAACTGTGAAATGATTAGAGAATTTTTGATTTTTGGAATATGTAGGATATAGGTATTCTTTCAGGCTTTTGGAAAGCATCCTGGTTTGAAACAATTACTATCAATTATGTGAACTGAATAGGGAGTTGAAGCCGGAAAAATAAAAGCTAGAATTTTCAACTCTATTCCATGCAATCCTTCAGCAGAGACTAAATATCAAAAAAGTGAAAAAGTATCTACTGAAGTTAGGAACATTTACTGAGAATTTTATTTGGTATATTCGTGGTAAATATACATCTGAATTCGATCAAATCATCAGGAGAATAGAGGGATTTTGAACAATTCTTCAACCATCGAAAATCATCAAATATACAGGCGGGGCACCGAAAACAAAATAGATCGAATATCTTCAAAACACATGTGTTGTGAACATAATGCAAAAACACGTCAATTTTAAATCCAAGCGGGACAAATCTTATCGTTACCTCAAGTGTCATACTTCTCTCCCCACCCCTTTTTCACTCATACAATTTGATTAGGGATAGTAATAAGGGTAACACAGCATTGAAAAAATAATTCTATAAGGAATTCAGATATGTGAGTGTTCGCTACTCAACTTTTTATTTTGGCGCTCTTTTTCAGGAAAAAAAACTGTTTCATTTTTCAATTCACATTTTATTTGAAAGGTAATGTGAACAATTCACGAAAAAAAAAACAAAAATTGAAAAAATTACATAACTTGAAAATTGGAAAATTGTGCATAAATTTAACTAAGATCATTCCAAACTACATCGATTCATTAGTAGATGCTTGAAGTGTTCTCCATTCACTGCCATACATGAGTATAAGCTCGTCTCAAAACGTTGTCTGACGTTTTGGAGCATGTCTGGGGTTATTTGACGACATTTGTTAATAATACGTTGACGTAACTCTACTAACAAAAAATAATCTAAAGGGGATAAATCTGGAGATCAGGAGGGCCATTCAATTCATCCTCTTCTTTCAATACAGTGTCTGTGAAATCTTTCATCCAGGTACTGACGAACCGCTACAGCAAAATGTGGAGGAGCTCCGTCCTGTTGGAATATTAGGTGATCCTCAAGGTATCGGTTATCGTTTTCTATTATGTACGTCAACGTTGGATTAACGGTATCTTCGAGTAATTCCAAATACATATCCCCAGTCAAATTACCTGGTAGAAAAAGTGGACTAATGATACGATCACCAAATATTCCAGCCCAAACATTCAATTTTTGTGGGGATTGCGTATATACTTGGTGATACATTCTTGGATTGCAATCTGGCCAGTAACGACAATTATGTCGATTGACAATCCCGTTGATATAAAAACTGCATTCATCCAAAAACAAATATTGAAAACGCAATTTGGATCTTGTATAGCATGTTCACTCATGATTTCACAAAATTGTATTCGACGATCAAAGTTGTCTTTGTTATTTGCTGAACAGTTTAATTTTGTATGGATGGAATTTGTGAGCTTTCAAAATTCGCCCGACGGTACGTCGACTTACTCCAGATAATTTGGCAAGCTTTCGTGTACCAAGAGTTGGATCCGCAGCAACCTGTCCTAAAACTGCTATCTCCACTGCTTCGTTTCTTACTGGGTTTTCAATTTGACGTGTTTAATTTGCCATAGATCCCGTTTGTCGAAATTTTGAAATTATTTCCAAAACGTATTTACGATGTACGTTTTTGTTTCAGTGTTGCTCATTGAAAATTCTACTGACTTTGTTGGCACATTCTTCATTTTTGAAATGATATTTGTATTTCACTTGTTAATGTACCTGACGAACTACTCTCAAGAAACTGACACAAATAAGCACTGAAACAAAATGGTTTTCATTATGCCAATACTAGGCGTAGTAGGTCCATTATTATTCCAAAGGTACGAATGTCATCAAATAACTTCAGAAATGCTCCAAAACGTCAGGCGGCGTTTCGAGAATAAGATATATTCATTTATGGCACTTCATGGCGAACACTTTGAGCATCTACTGTGAATTAAAGTAGTTTACGATGATTGGATTATGTAATTTTTTCAATTGCCATTTTTTTTTTCGTGAATTGTTCACATTAACGTTCAAATGAAATGTGAATTGAGAAATGAAACAGTTGTTTTTCCTGCAATAGAGCGCCAAAATTAAAAGCTAAATAGCGAACACTCACATGTCTGAATTCCTTATGGAATTACCTTTTCAATGCTGTGTCACACTCAGTACTTTCCCTAATCAAATTGTATGAGTGACCAAGGGGTGAGGAGAGAAGTATGACAGTTGAGGTAACGATATGATTTTTCCCCCTTGGATTTAAAATTGACGTGTTTTTGTATTATGTTCACAACACATGTGTTCTGAAGAATTCGTTTTCGGTGTCTAGTTAAATCGAACCATAATTACAAATTTCGTCCGCCATTTTGGAGCCACTATCTTGATTTTATGCATCGAAAAACAATTCATAATTTCCGACCCTGAAAACCACCCCATATCAATTTTGAATCAAATCTTGTCCGTCATTGTGAAGCCGCCATCTTGTTTCTTCTCCTAGAGAAACTCCATAATGCATTGTCACCGAATTTATGTCAAATTAGCTTGCGAATGAAGTATCATAATTTGGAATACGGAACAGTTTTATTTCATAGTATTGATCAGTGAAAATATTCTGTCGGAATATTGTTGAAGTGGGCAAACAATACTGAGAAGAGTGAAGAAGAATGTTGATAATGTTGAAGAAAACAGAAAAAAATTACAAGAGAAAGTCCACGGTGTGGAATGATAGACAACACTTCACGTAACACTTTGTTGACTTTCCAATATTCATAATAAATCCCAAATATGTACATTCGCTCGATGCTCGATTCATACTGATCCAGTCACCTTTTGATTATCCAACCTTTCCATGAATCATCCCTATGCAGTGGTGTCAGTGCGCTGCCAGGTATATGAATACCTTTCTCTTTGCTTTCTTTCCTATTGTGATTTTTTGTCTTTTTTATGTTTCCATTTCGTTGACTTCCACGTCTTCTCTTTTGATACAGTATCATTTGGAATGGAAGGTGATTATAATATTGTAATGTAGTCACTTTTGCAATACTTATATGCTTCAGATATTAGTAATTTTTGTTATCTTTAGAGTGTTTTACAAATGTGTTGAGATGTTGAAACCATTGTGAAACATTCATTGGTTCAACTATTTCTCGAACAGTCATGAATTGCACCCCGATGACCATTTTCTTCTAGAAGAGGAGAATGACACTGTTTTGGAAATATGATCATAGGGGTACATTAAAGCCCGCAGCACTCATTAGACAAACAGCAATAACTGTACCAATTCTTATTCAGTTAGGAAGCCAAGAGAGTAGTTGTTGTCTGTAAGCATTAGTCAGATTGTACTGTATATACCAGGTAACGTAGGTGAATATTTATTTTCTTCGTAGTTGTCTTCCTATCCTCGGCACAATCAGCAGATTTATTTGATTTCTGTTAAAGGTTTACTGTGGTGAAACATTGAGGGTGAATGTTTTGGGATGCTTTTCAAAATACTTCTCTTTCTGGTCGTGAAATCATTTCCCAGCATATCTCCTGATGACACTATTACTTCAGTAACAGAATTATTTGATAAAAATCGAGTGAACCCAGTTTCGAAACAAAAAATCATTGACTTTCTGTCGTTATGTTTCAGAAAAATCATTTTCAATTCAACAATGATATTTATTCCTTTTCAAGAGAATTTGTTATGGGAAAGCCGTTGAGCCCCGTACTTGCGGAAATTTTCATTGATAACTTAGAGACGTCGATTGTTAGACATTCTTTGATTGAGTATTTCTTGTGTTGGTATAGATATGTGATTTTACTTCTGGTATGTTTCACTGGTACTAAGAAATAATTAGTCATTCTTTGATTAAGTATTTCTTGTGTTGGTATAGATATGTGATTTTACTTCTGGTATGTTTCACTGGTACTAAGAAATAATTAGTCATTCTTTGATTAAGTATTTCTTGTGTTGGTATAGGTATGAGAATTTCCTTTTGGTGTGTTTATTCACAGGTAGTAAAAGGCAATTAGATATTTCCTTCAGGAATATCAAAGAAACTCATGAAAACAATTAATTCATTATTAAAGTAGAAGCAGACGATTCAAATTCAATCAATGTTTTGGATTTGTCAATCAGTAGAAAGAACAACTAACATGATTTTTCAATTTATCCCAAACTTTCCCATACGGATATTACTATTAATTGTGATTCTACCCATAAGTATTAACACAAAATGACATCTTATAATAGCATATAGAACAGATAATACTTTGAAAAATTTGTTTGGAAATAATAAAGACCAAATCATCTCAATTTGAGAAATCAGCAGTAAATAAATTAAATTTTGGTACTTGTCTTAAGATATATATTGGTCAAACCGGCAGAACATTTAGGAATCGCATCCAAGAACATCATGTAAGCTGAGATATATAAACGTTGAGTAGATGATCTAGGTAGTTATGGATGGGTATGTACCTAAGGAGGTAGTTCACACTGGTGATTTTGTTGGGTATATAAAAGTTACAGTAAAGAATAAGTTTCAAGTATGTTATTCACTATGAAGAAAAAAAATGTGAGAATCTCTCTAAGAAAGGAAGCAATTGATCTCCAAATGAACATAGATGCAAAGAAGTAACTTTTAGAAACAAATTGGAAGAAAAAGACGTGTTAAAACAAATACTTCCATGCAAGAAAAACTATTTTTGGAACAACGACTTCCATATGAATGTTCAATCTTACAAATAAACAACAATCGCATATACTTACTCCCACTCCAAATAATACTGTATTAGACGAGAGGGCGAAGAAGCCAATGAAAATGAAACATCAAAATGAAAAGATGGAAATATCACAAAAACGAAATAAAATTTATATAGAAAGCAAAGCAAAAACTATTCAGAACAAACTGAATAGAAAAAAGTGGTTTTATATAATTCAGTGTTCAAATAAAAGTAGTTGTTTGGAATATTTTTTATTTTGTGTAATTTTTATGGAGGTAGTTTTATCTAGAGGGCTCTTTTTCCCAGTTTGAGTCTGAAAGTTACTTCTTGGCATGTATTTGTGGATAGTTTATTCAGACATTAATTGCTTCCTTCTTTCATTTGTAAGATTCTCACAACTGTTTGCATGAAGATGGGGTAGTAAAAAGATGAATCCTGTTTTCCCAAAAATTATTTCTCCCTTCATATATATCAATTTAAACAAAATTCCTATGATGGGGATTGAATCTAGTGAGCAAATGAATGTCATTGATGACATGAGTAGATTTAACTCATCCATAAAGTCGTAATCATATCAATAAATTGAGTGCTTCATATTTTAATGTTATCGAGATTGGTGCAGAAAAGGCAATAAGTCAAATTTGTTATTCCGAAACATCGGATGTTCGCCATTGAGGATGANATATAAATATACATGTGAATCGTACTATTGAATTTAGATATTATGCAATGTCGGACGTATAACATTATTTGACTACTCGTGTGATCATTACAGGAAAACAAGGTTAGTAAATTGAAATTATAGAAGAGTTTGAAATAGGTGAATGCCTGTGAACCTGCCTACGTTTGTCGTAGCAATATGTATAATAAATAAACGGTAAAGCAAGTCGGCAGCTGCAAGATCAAATAGCCCACGGTTTGGACACCGCGAGATCAAATGTCTTGAAGACGATGAAGCAGGTCGGTACCTGCAAGATCAAAAAGTCATCGGTTTGGTCAAGATCAACTGTCTTGAGGAGGATGAAGCAGGTCGGCATCTGCATCTGTCTTGAGGATGGTGGCAATATCAAAGAGACCGGAAAAAGTACAAAATGTTTCGACGGCTATGTTTCGGTCAGAAATCCGAACCCACTCAAGAAAACAACTCTTTCAGCTGAATACTGGGTGGATGTTGCGTTGGATTTCTTAGGACCAGTTCCAACAGGTGAATATTTGTTCGTGATAATAGACTGTTACAGTAGATATGAAAAGGTAAAAATTTTGAAAAAATAGAAAATATTTCTCACGCTAGGAAATCCACTTTCAATAACACCGGATAATGGTAGACAACTCACCGGTCAGAAATGATTTCATTGAAGGAAGACAATGAATTAAATTGTTATTACCTTATTTCAGTAATCTATTGATCATTCTTATAGCTTTAATATTTGTATAAACGTTTTCCTCAACTGTTGTATATTCACTTTATTGTTTTTGATTGATGTTGTTTTGCACAATGACACTCTCGAAATACGAGTGATTTCTCTTCTCGAGTGTGTCCATGTTTCGTGTATATTTTACATGTTGACTTATTTTTATTTACCCTCGAATTAATTTTGGAAATGTGTATCAACTATCATTTCATTGGGTATCATATAGATAAATTGAAAATTAAATGGATATTATGGGTGGGTGGTGGATAGTGTAGGCGTATGGAGTGAGGTACCTCATAAGACACGATTCCTGTAAACCAAACTAATAGTGTTTTCGGGAATTCCTCCATTTCATTATATGTATATTGATTAGGACTGCAGAAAGAAATTATTTCAGAGTCCACAGGGTTGCTTCAAAAATGTGACATATCAAAGTTGTGTTTTTTCAAATAGAACACCCTCTATTTCGTAACATTTTTGAATATGTTACGAAAAAATAATATTATTCCATATGAGGTACTACGTATCTTATTACTATAACCGTACTCGAGTTATTGAGTCCTTTTTATGAAAATAATAGGTACAGTTGGAAACTGAATAACATCGAAAAGTATGGAAAAGTATTCCAATTCCGACCATGTATGAGAGAGATTTTGGGCTATTCATTTCGATAAAACCCATTTCTCAATATCATACAGATATTTGGCGGCACATTCTCCAGATCATCTCGTAAAAATTGTAAAAATTTCTGACCAATCGAGTTTCCATTGAAAAAGTATGATTCTATAACTTGTGTACCTGTAATTCCTCACCACACGTTAAGATAGCAACTGTTCTGGTGATCCAGAGTGCAGAAAAATGGGGATTCACATCACAATATACCTAATGGAAGTTGTGTTTGTTTACTGAGCCATTGTTATGAAAATTATATTCATCAGAAAATAAAATAGAATCTAAAAAATGTTCATCCTACAGAAGACATTTTGTCGATTCATCGATGGAAGTCTATTTCATATAATATGAGTGAATCGTATGAGAGTTTTCTATGATTGATTCCATAATAAAACATGATTTTTCTCATCTCCAATGACAGGTTTTGGTCTTTTTGCCTTGTCATTAGCTACACTTCCGGTCCTACGATATTCATGTAGCAATTGTTTGAAAACCAACTTGTTTGGACGATTTTGGTCTTGCTATTTTTTGAAATACACCTTCCTCGCCGAAAGTCAATTCTCTATATACTCACCAATTGCTAAAATCATATCTAACCACTCTTAAACGGAATAAGTTTACATTTCCAACGGTGATAATTTAGTGAATGTTTTGAATAACGTACAACACAATAACTGTCAATAAAAATTATTTCAACATGTTGAATAGATATCCTTTCAAAGCTATATTGATTCGAAGAATGCGTTGAAATAACAATTACTGTATGAGAAAGCCAATATATGAAAAAACTGTTCAGGTTAGTTATAGTGAATCTCAAGATGAAATGGAAGATAATTGTATTCAATATTGCTACACCAAAAAAACAGGGTGCCATTTGATATAACAATATACTCTTTGTCCGAAATTATAAAAAGTGACAATGATTTTTGAATATTCTGTATAATATTGAAAAACTAATTTTATCGAAATCAATAGCCCAAAAACCTTCCTAATGCTTGGTT
>NW_019294264.1:0-20437 GCF_000500325.1 Leptinotarsa decemlineata
TTACTTGTAGGTTATTTCACTATCATTTTATTTCAGGTTTATTGTTGCTTAATATAATTGTTATTTTCAACTATTCTGTTTTAATTATTCTTTTTTACTTGTTTCAGGGATTTCAAATCATTTTATATAGTAGACAATGGAAGTCCGAACTAGTGAAATGGATTCTTTCTGTTTTGAATAAAACTAGATTATTCTTGTCATGATAGGCTTTGACTTTGATGACTTCGTCATTGAATTTTTGGCGAAAAATGGTTTTCACGAATGAATAAAAAAGAGATATGATACAAATTTATACAAATACGATAGAAATAGTGTTAGGACATCGGAAATGTATTTAAACTTGTATCCCGAAAGAAGACAACCACACTGAACTATGTTCAAGTTATTTGATCAAAATCTCACCTAGTTTGGTTACCCCACCGGAAATTCAAGGGCATGAAGGAACATTGGTGAAAAGGTAACTTTATCTATATTAACGCGCATTTTCCCCGGCGGCTGGCGTCTCAGTTGGGATATTTGAAAATCCTTCCTTTTCACATATCTACAACATAAAAAGAATCTACATACAAAATTAAGGCCTCGAAAATATTTCAACGAATCTGAAGCCGCCCCTGACCAGTACGTCTACCGATTCATGGAACAAACATATGACATCACCGCGAAAGAATGCAGACGATTAGTACGCATTTAAGACCTAATAAGCACTTATATACCAAATTTCAGCTTTCTAGGACTCACCAGTACGGAAAAACAGAGATGAAAATGTGTTCTATAATTGTTGGTTGATTGGTGAGTGATAAGCTTCTACATCGCTCAACCGATCGTGATGAAACTTGAGATATAATTTTTCATAAAAAAGGTTTTTGGGCTATCAATTTTTCTGTAACTCGCCACTAGATGGCGCTGTAGAACAATTGTTTGAATGCACTGTTCTATAACGCTGCGCACGTCTAAGTTCGTTGATTCTGATTCTGTCAAAACATTGGAACAGCAGCGATATAGCATCATAGTACTAGTATTCTATAAAACTTTCGAATTTTTTGGAGAAATCATTCGAGTGCCGAATACCTAGTATTTTTGAGTGAACAAATGATATCCTCGAGAACCACTTATTTTTGGTATAGGGTGTATCGCAGAAACTCATTAAAATTATGTGAGGTATTCAAAAATGTAAAAATATACAGGATGTTGAGAAATTTGGTACTAACTTTCGGTATAACCGATAGAGCATATTGAAAAAACTCACATTTGACAATTTCCAGAATAAGAATTCCATTATTTCCCAAAATACGGCTAACCGGCTAATTTCGCGCTGTACCCTATACAGGGTGTAACATAAGTACATTGAAATATTCAAGTGACATATTCCTGAGACAATTTTAAGACAAAAAGTCTATATGAACTTGTTCCCGAAAATGCTTCGTTTCGGAGATACAAGGTGTAGAAATTGAATTTTTGTGTTCGCTTTTTGAAAATGACTCTTGCAAAAAATAAGTTATTTGCACGAAATTCGGTACCCTGGGTTTTATGACGTGGGAAATCAAAATTTAGTATTTATTTTCATGTAACATCTAGAGGGCGTTGCGTACGCTATCATTATTTAATTCAAATTGCCCTAACTTTTTTGACAGTAAACTTTTAAACGCTAGAGGTGATCGTTTTCTAGCTATTTACAATTTTCTATATCGATGCATATTACTTCATAGCCAAATTTGATTTCAATAATTTTTGTCACTCTCTCGAGTAGGCTATGAAAGTTTGTTTATAAAAGTAGAAGTTCGCTGTCACATTTTTAACTATTAATTGACAAATTCACAGTTCGCAGTTCATAAAGTAATTTTTTGGTACCATGCCCCACTTTACGAATGCTGAAATGGCTGATAGGGTTTTTGCATACGGCTTGGCTGACGGAAATTCAAGCGAGGCCAGACGCATCTATCAGGAAAGGTATCCTCAACGCGTGAATCCTTGTGCAGCGACATTTGCGAATCTTTTCCGGCGACTTTCCGAATCTGGAAGCTTTGAAACAAATTCTGCAGAAGGACGGGCACGGACTACAAGAACTGTAGAATTGGAGGAGGTGGTTCTCGAAGAAATTAGTTAACATAACTTATGGAAGATGTTCCCATTGGTCTCCGAAATCACTCTTGGTTCATGCACGATGGAACTCCTGCTCATTTTAGTGTGTTGCAAGAAATTATTTCAGACGTTGCATATCCCCAACGATGGATAGAAAGAGGAGGCACTGAGCATTAGCTTCCGACGTCACCGGACTTCAATCCCGTCGATTTTTTTTTCTGGGGACACCTAAAATCACTAGTTTATGCTAGCCACGTTGCTGCGAAACGATAAGAAACACTCTGGGCATTTTTCAACGGGTGCGGGATTCTTTGATGAAGAGAGCAGAAGTTTGTATTACTGTATTACCTGACAAATTTTTTCAATTTGGATTGAATAAGCAGTTCGATAATGCTCAGTTTAGAAAAAGACTGTACGTGTATACTGCGTATAAAGTTTGAGGAAAATAATTAAAATTGCAAAAAACTTTTTATGACAAAAACCTACCATGTTTTGAAAAATTTCAACAATCTGTATTTCGAAAACGAATCATTCTTCGTTAAACATTTTATAGAAAAAAGTTGTTTATTCTGACGAGATCCACCACATAATTAGTGTTTGTAGTGTTCTTAGCAACTTCACTTAGCGTCAATATAGAAAATTGTTAATATTTCGAAAACGATCACCTCCAGCATTGTTGAGGAGGTGTACCTTTTTACTTGGAAAAGGTGTGGCAAGTAGGTTTTTTCATGAGCAGTACCAAAAGTTCGCTGTCAAAAAAGTTAGGGCAATTTGAAATAAATAATGACAGCGTACGCAGTGCCCTCTAGATGTTACGTGAAAATTGATACGAAATTATAATTTTCCAATCAAAAAAACCCCGGATACCGAATTTCGTGCGAATAACTTTTTTTTTTCAAGAGTTTTCTTCAAAAAGCGAACGCAAAAATTTAATTTCAACTTCCCTTATCTCCGAAACGAAGCATTTTCAGACACAAGTTCATATAGACTTTTTTTCTTAAAATTGTCTCAGGAATACGTCACTTGAATATTTTAACGTACTTATGTCACACCCTGTATATACCTATCGACAAATGTGAGAAATCAGAATTGATAAATTCTTAAAATTTATTTTTGAGTCAACAGTTTCGTTTAATTTAGGTTGCTTTAATTATTGACATAGCGGAAGCATGGAGAAGCGATGAGCTTTACCGAATGGAAAAAGATCAAAAAAATAATTCAATACTCTTTGACACGAAGACAAAATATTAACGCTCATTTATTGTAGTGAAACATTAAAACTTCGACAGAAAATATGATGATTGCAGACCATCAGCCTAGTTATCTATATACACTAATGATGTATGGCGATTTCTATAAATTTGGAAAAACGCCAGGAGAAATTGCATCATTTTCAAAATCATCGAAAACACATGAATTTACTGGGCATTGTTTCCGAAGAACTTCTGCTACAGTGTTAATGGACCTTGGGGCAGATATACTCACGATGAGAAGGATATCAATAGCCGAAAGTTACATTAAAGACTATACAGCTGCAAAAACAATCGTCGGTTGTAGCAGTATTTCACGAATGAATGAAAATGATTATGCTATGATAACAAATGGCAACAAATTATCAAGCCAGTGGAATGATGTTGGAAAGTTGTTTGCACATTACTATAATTATCCACAATCACAATGATCAATGGAATATTATAGAATTTTTGTATGTTGTGTGTCATGGTCTGTGTTTTGATTCAATTATTAATCTGAGAAAAGGTTGGTTGGGTAACAGGATCAATTTTTTCTTGAAAAAACAATTATTTTCTTACCGACGTTTCGAATGTAATTAAATTCTTTTTCAGGACTCGAAAAGAAGCTTTTTGGTTTTGATAGTATTACTATTTTAAAAATCATCAGACATATTAGATACAAACGTTTGTTTCATGTCGTTTCGTGTTGGTGTTGTCTCGGAAATGATTGTTTGCAATGATTTCTATATTTTTTTACCAATAATGTATCTGATAGTTTTCAAAATAGTGATACTATCAACACGAAAAACTACTTTTCGATACCTGAAGAAAAAATTGATCCTGTTACCGAACCAACCTTTTATCAGAAAAATTATGGAATCACTAAAATAGTTAACTTAATTATTCATATTCGAGATTGAATCCTAATGAAATTCGGAATTTCGTCGTTATTTTTATGAGTATCTGCTTTCAATTATATTTTTTATAAAAATATACTCGCAGTGACTTTGTTTTGTAGTTAATTCATTAGACAATTTTTTCGATCGGGTGATTATCTATTTAATCTGTCTTAACCAGCCGTCGCACCCCTACAAACGACAACGAGGTCTCACCTTTTAACGTGTGATTCCTAACACAGGTTGGATGATAGGAAGTGAAAATCGATTGATCGGCCTTGCGGTTCGAATCACCGGTTCGCACAGCGGTCGATTGAGTGAGTGGAGCAAACCACCCAAGTCAATCCACCAGGCTAAGGTCCCATCATACAGAGAGAGAGATTTAAAAAAAGGGGGAAAATTATTTTTCAATGCCTAAGGATTGGAAATAAAAAATGTGATGACTAGGCAATGAAAATGTCAATTATATGATCGACTAATATCACTGAAATTGACGTTTGATGCCAATTATAGAAAAAATGTATGAAGTGGGCTTGTAGAATATTTCTATAAAGTCGTCATTCATGTCAGAATTTGGAGTATTAGAATCTAGATATTCCTCTCAGATATTTTTTTTCGATCCCAGTCTTAGATATCCTCATTGTTTTAGGATCACGATATAGATTGTCAATTTGCAAAATGTTCCACCCTCAAAGTGATGCTCATTATATTTTCAAAGATGAAACTTCGAGAATATCTCCAGCCCTCAATTCTCAAACAACTGTATGAGGTTATCGATACTTTACTTTGAATATCTAATAGGATGGTGGGTCATGTGTTACATAATTTCGAAGGGCTTTCAGTTCTCTGTTCAATTTTTTTCTAATTTAGCATTTTTCGATGAGTAATTTTAGAAAATGAGTGTTTGAGAAATCCAGTTACAGGATATTATTTGAAGAAAACTAGTTCCAATCATCAAATTCCTTCCATATAATTACAGCTATACGTAGACTTTTCAAAAAATAAGGTAAAAGTTCTAATTTTGCAGGCAACGTCACGAACTTACGTTCACAGCTTCAGCTGTTTATTTTAATAATAATAATAGCGTTTATTGCCCAACAGTTTCCCATTTACAGAGCAAAACTAATATACTTGAAGGTTTAATACTATTTGATATAAGATCGATACTATTTGATATAAAAAACATAAATGACTTATAGATACGCACGAGACTTATTTTCAATTTCACAAATACTGCAACAAAAAATATCGATGTTAGTAGAGAGCTTGTTCGCAATACGACACATTAGATTGATTGGTGATTTCAACATCAAGTTAGTTGTACCCTTTTGCATAAAAAATATTGATGTGCCTAGAAGATATTCTTTGAACAAAGGTATCAATTTCTGATAATAGTACAGGACAATCCAATTTGCCATTCAATAGCTTATATAGAAATAAAACAGATGCCTGATTTCTTTTTTTTCTAAGGCTACAAAGTCAAATCTGCATAGCAGATCAGGGTAATCACTGTTTATTGGAGGATAAGTTCCGGTTATTCTAGAAGTAAGAAATTTTAAAAACTTCTTCTGAACTCTATCAATTGCTAATGTGTATTGATGGTATATGGGATTCCATATAATGGATCCATATTCTAGTATTGGTCTCACCCGACTGAAATACAGAGAGGTCAAAGTTAGCATATTATGAAAATTTTTGCAGTTCCTAATTATAAAACCATATGCGCGGTATGCTGAATTTATAATATGATTAATATGGTATTTGAAAGTTAGTTGATGATCAAAATAGATTCCTAGATCCTTAATATTCTCAGCTCTTTCCGAAATAATGTCGATGTGATAAGGGAATTCTAGTGTATTGAGTTTTCTACTGACTGTAGCAATTTTACATTTAGATATATTCAAATGGAGGCGATTCTTGAGACACCAATTTTGTGAAAGATTGATCTCCTTTCGCATAATGTAACAATCATCTAAACCTTGGCAGTTTTCGAAAGTTCAGGAAAAACTGACGTTCTCAAGATAAGATTGAAAAGAATTCGTAGGGGATAAACTAGTATTCTCAGACAGTATTTCAATAGAAATGATGGAATTTTGTCTGGACCTGAGGTCATCTTATTTTTCAATTTTCTTTCAGCTTCTAATATTTCTAACTCTGCTATTGGTTCCACACTAACATCTATTAAGCTATTAGGTTCGAAGTTGAAAACAACGTTTCCTTTCTCAGCCTCAGGTGATAAATAAGCAATAAATTTTTTTGTGGGTGGAACATGAGCATTTAGAATTTCATAAAACTTATTGTTGAAACTATTTACACCAGTATTTACCTCAGATGGGTCTTCTAAAAAGTTCCAATCCGTATTCAAAAATTCATTATATAGTGACACATAATCAGCCTTTCTGAAATTGAATGATCTGTTATTCATATTTGTAGTGAATTTATTAGGTTTTGTAGTAAGTTTTGTAGTAAGTCCATGTAGTTCAATTGAAATGGATGGGTGGTGCAGGTCTTCATTCACTAACGCAATAAATTCTTGGTTCACAGCACAGTCAATATTACTTATTACCAAATCTAAGAGTCTGTCATTTTCATTCAAAATGCGGTTACATTGTTTCATATTAAAGAATGATAACATATTTGTGATCGTGAGAGTTTTTCTATCTTCCATATTACCAACAATAAAGTGTGTACAATTAAAATCTCCCAAAAATAAGACCCTGTCAGAATTCATTTCACCCCATCCTTCTACAACTTCAATAAAACCATCAAATTCATCTATTGTTAACGATGGAGGAATATAAACAATGACTACCAGTAAAGAACAGATTGATATAGTGCACTTACAAGCCAAGAAGTCAATACTAGGAAAGTTTTTTTCGAATTCGAAAGTGTCAACAATTTCAGAATTGATATTAGTATTATCGATAGCAAGTAATACTCCCCCTCCACTTGTCGATTCTACTTGGTTGAATTTGCGATCCCTACGATAGATTTCATAGTTATCCGGAAAGAGTTCACTAAATTTAACGACAGATTTCAACCAGGTCTCACTAAATGCAACAATATTATATTCACAATCACTTACGTTAGGATAAAAAATGCATATCTTGCTATTTAGTCCTTGACATTTTGGTAATAAGCGGATATTGTGTAATTTTTTGAACTGTTGGGCTCCGTCTGTTTAACGAAACCACACTAGGTATATTATTGAAGTACTTCATTTTGCATTTGTTATCACCAGAGTTGATCCTGTCCAATAGTTCTTGCCTGACTTTTTTATAGTATTCAATTTGCTTCTTGGTCCGATCGGCCGAGAGGCTGATGTTTTTGAGATTTAGTTTGGATTTTATTAATTTTGAGTTCTTCAGAACTTTTATAGCAATGTCATCACTTTCAAGAATCACTTTAATAGGACGTTTCTTGGTCTCAGAATAGGCATCAACTCTGAATAGTTTGATATTGGTAACTGAAAGCTCCGGTGATATAGTACTCAGGACCTCAGGGACAGTATTTCTGTCAGATTATATTCGCTCACTTGCTGATAATTGCTTTTTGGGTTCCAATATCATGATATTGTTCTTGCGTTTCTGCCGTTCACACAATTCAGAAATAATTTCCTCAAACTCCATGCTCTGTGAGTTGGCAGTTGGAACTTTTTCATCTCCCGATTCTTTAATATCATTTTGCAGTTTGATAATGAGAGCTTTCAAATCTTTCAAATCCTTTCCAATACTTTTGCAGTTAATGCAGGTCCAGTCGTAACCCTCATTACTGTTTAAGGTACGCACTTCATTTGCAGTTTGAAATCTGTTTGAAATCTGTTTGAAATCTTTTTTTCCGTTAATCAGCTGCCGCCCCATACGAACGACAACTCTCAGAAGTTGAGAAACTTGTGCGAGCTGAGGACTAACGAAGTCTTACCTTTCAACGTGTGATTCCTAACACGGTTGCAGAATCATTCCAGCTTCAACCAGATAAATTATCTCGAGAAAAATATCTGGTCGAGGCGGGAATCGAACACACGACCTTCCGATCGTGAGTCGGACGCACTACCACCGCGGCCAATTCCACAACAATTCCAAGTTATTTCTACACATGAAAAAGACATAAGATGTCCCTAGCATACTTGGTTGCAACATTTACAAGCTACTCGAGGAGGCATTGTCAAATAAGTTAATTAGTTATAAGATGTGAATCACTGTTGGTACGCCTATGGTAGTATACTTCTGAATATATAAGTATAGCGTGGTAAAGGTTATATTTGATAAATTAGTTTATTAGCCAAAGGATCTGCCTGCAAACGTTTACACTAGCGAATCTGTTGTCGATAATCACACATGAATACGAGTATAAAATTATTTCAAACGAATTACACACTAAAATCACTTTTGTTGCAATTCATGCAAATAAGCAGTTTACACCGTTGCCACCGTTGCCTTGGATATTTTAAGGACAAAGCACATGCACTACAAGAAAATCCTTAAGGCGCTCTCAGAGCGGTGCCTATGCGGAAGTAGCGATTCACATTAGGTTTGAATCGCTGGAGATTAAATTCATTTGGAAAAACGTTCTCAGAGAAAGTTTTTCCCACATAAACGTAGTTCTCCAGATGAAAGAGTTTCCAAACAGTGAAGTTCGAGGTGTACTGAGTTGAACCTCTAAACAATGAGCAGCCACAGTCCGTCGCGTATTTCTGATATGTACCGCTCTTGATGGAGTAAAATATGCGTAGCATCGAAGTTAAGCATGTTTAGTTTGTTGGTGAGAAGCATAAAAGTTGAAAGTGTTTTGATGTCCGGCGATTTTCTGTTATGAAAAAAATTGATCGAAGAATTTGCATCAAATTTTGTGTGAAAAAATAAAATTAAGTGCTCGAATGTTACAGAAATGTGGCAGACAGTGATTGAACTCTGAGTCAAAAAAATGTTTACGAGTAGTACAAGCTTTCCACAGAAGATTGAGTAGATGTAAATGACGACGCTCGCCATAGACGCTCCAGCACATTAATAACCGATGAAAATGTGGCGGTGGAGTTCGTTCTGAAATTGTTGGATATTGATCAAAGTCACCTTCGGATTAGCGTCGCTCAGGAACTGTTAAAAGGCGTCGAAGGCGATGCAGATTTTCTTAAGTGTAATAACTGATGACGAATCATGGTTATTACATCTTAACCAAAGTCCAATCGTCCCAAAGGAAGTGCCAAGGAGTGCCAAGACCAATACGAAGTCCGGCTGTTAAATAACGAGACTGCGCACCTAGACGGCGCCCTAGAGGGGTGGAGAAAAAACGAGTAGTGCCTCGAATATCTGGAAATATTCTCTTTTCACATATCAAAACATGTTTCCGTCACTATTAAAGTATTTGTGCTCTAGCGGTTTGAAATGAACATGTTTTTTCTCGTGCCGAAAACCATGTATAACAAAAAACAGGAGCAACGTATCAATCTCAAATTTCTCATTAAATTTCAAAAACTCCGACTGAGTGCTCTGAATTGTTGCAGGAGGCCTATGGAGACAATTCTCTATCTCGTGCGCGTGTTTTTGAGTGGTGTATGCGCTTCAGTGAGGGGCCGAGAAAGCAAAGATAGTCCAAATCAAAATTCAAGCCAATGTTGATTTTGACATTAACGGTGGTGTGATAACTGAATGGGTTCCAGAGGGTCATACTGTCAACCAGACTTATTATTTGTCAGTTTCGGCAACACTGCGAGAAAGAGTTCATAAGAAGTAGCCCGAGTTGTGGAAGAACAACTCGTAGATTTTGCAGCAGGATAACGCACCTGCCCATAACGTGCTATCTTTGGAGCGGTATTTTGACGAAAAACACACTCCGGTGCTTGAACATGCGCCGTACTCGCCAGATTTGGCACCGTGCGACTTTTTTTTTATTTCGAAAGGAACCCGATTTGTGTCGATGGAAGCAGTGAAGCAGAGGCTTCTAAAGGCCCTCATCAAAAAAAGACTTCCAGCACTGTTACGAATAATCAAAAAACGTATGGAAAGATGTGTGGGGAAATAAAGGAGAGTATATTGAAGAGGAGCATTTGAATGTACAATAATTTTTATAATAAAACCTTTTTTCGCAACCAGCCGGACCTCGTAAAAGCACACGAAGTTCCACCAAATGTTCAGTCACTGTTTCATTCGATTACCGTGGCTTAGTATTATCTTGGAGTTATGCGCCGCTTGCGGAAAGGAATATGAAGAAAACGTTCGGTATCGTGGAGAAATAATTCATGACTTTTTCAACACGATAAGGCACTGCTGACTCGTTATTGCTTGTTCGTGATTTTTCGACCAGAAACAAAACCGTTATCATACATCAGCCACCGTATCCACCAGATATGGCCCTCAGTGACTTCCTACTGTTCGCGAGATTGAAGACATCTATGAAAGGACGGCGTTTTCCGACGATTGTGGAGATGAAAACCTAATCGATGAATAATACTTGGTTTTTCAGAGAAATGAAAATTCATCTGATTTTTTGAACAGACAGCGTACTTAATAACTCATGGTTCTTTGGTTCCTCTCTAATCCTCCTGAATAATCCGAACACGTTATCGAAACCAGTTCATAGTTTATATTATTCATGGTATTTTCACCAACTTATCTAAATTCAACTGAAAATTACATATTCTGAAATAATCATTCCATTGTTTCCGTTTCACTTATCATGAATGATTATCCGACACCAACTGTATCATTCCATCATATTTTTGTGGACAAGTATCTAAATGTATTTATCTACCCAATGATATTTGCATTACTGATTGAAATTGCATATTTGTTTTCTATTATTTCTCCATAATCATTTCTGATATTTTCCAATAGTTATTCCTGCAATAATTGTAGATTTTTATTATCAGTTTATTTTCGATAATGTCGTACTCTGAACACGGTTATATTCAGATAAATGAAGTATTGACTGTTATATATTCATTTATTTGTTATAACAGCTCCATTCACATATACAATAAAAAAATCGGAAATATTACGTAATACGCATTACACACATGAAACGTTATTCGTTTTCAGCAATAAAGATATAATGGAGTGTTGTACAACTGTGAGTACACTTGTATTGTGTAAATAAAGTATCTATAATACAATAAACTACAGTTTATTGTATTCATTCAAAGTTTTATACTCATTCTTCATGATGATCTAGCCGTGGATGGAGCCATAGTAACGGCTACATCCATGACTTATGTTTTTATTGCAGTCAATAATTCTTGAATGTCAGTAAATAAGGAGAGTGTGCATGAAAGGGCATGTTTTGAAAAACATCAAAAAAGTTAACGTCGAGTGATTATTATTGAATAAAATTGCTTTTTGTAAATAATTAGTTAAATAGTCATAGTTATCCAATCAAAATAAAATGAGATACAATGACAGAAATTAGTAATATGGCAACTTGGAAAAAAAAAAGGGCTCTTTCAAAGCAACATGTGTATGAGAGAGCTGGGCATATACTATGAAAGAGCCGCGCTCCTCTTTACAAAAAAAATCTTTCAGCAAATATAACTCACTCAATGAACTATTTATATGTTATATCAATCTTATCAAACTGTAAACCGCAACATCCAGAGGCTAGAGACTATGGCTACAATGAGGTGGAAATGTCAGCACTTTCATAAAATGATCTTTGGCAAATTCCATGACATGGCGATTAACATGGGAAATATGGTTGTCTGATAAAAGCAATGCTGGATTTCTTTTTGTTGTTGTTCCATGGCCTTTATAAAATTATTTTCAGTCATCCAGCCTGAACTATGGGCTAAACCCAATGCTTCAGAAGGACCATTATTCAACATGTGCTTCTTATAATTTACCCGTGGGAATAGAGTGGGTGGTAGAGTGCCACCTGCAGCATCAATAAAAAAGATAGTCGTCACGAGCGTACCTCGTTCAGCAGAAGGAACTTGTTCAATTTGTTCTGACCCTCTTTTAGCGATGATTCTGGGAGGAGCTGAATCGGTGCTACATCCTGGAGCCTGCTCTTTCAAAGCCTCCACAAATGGCTCTTTCGAAATATTTTGTCATTTAAGTTGTAACCTCAAAATACAGCTCATGACATCATGACATCAATATTATCGTAAAATAATGCTAAATATATGCGTAACAATACAACATATCAATTTTATGAACTCATGCTGCACTTTTCTTTTTAAAAAGAATTAAGTGAAAGCAAAAAAACTTACTTTTTGATCCTAAAATGTTTGATGTGGTCTACCGACGCCATTCGTTTTCGCAACACTGTCAAATGATTGTTGATAACAGCTATTCATTGTTGCCATACAAACATTAAAATTAAATTATGGTAAGATTTTGGTAAGTGGTAGAAAATAACATCGGCTCTTTCAAAGCCTGGCTCTTTCATATACACTCTCCCTACTACTGGTTATATAAACATTTGAAACATGGTTTTGATATTGCCCAGTTTTGAAGGCATATGTGTTGAGATTATGACAATATAGAGGTCCACTATCCCCAACATCTTCTACATAAGAAAGTGATGTCTGGTAACGTTTCGTTTTTCTATGTATCATTTTTAATGAATTTTGAATAACATACAATTTTTGTAGAGTATCTTTATTCATTCCACTGTATGCGACTTCACGAAGTTAGTATCCTCAAAATAGTTTTTGGATAATAGCTGTTATCAATTTCTTTCTTCCAATGAAAACACTTTCCCAATACCAGAACAAAATTACAGTCTCTCGACGCGCGTTTCGCTAAGCAAGTTAGTGTCCTCAGGAGATCATTATGATTAAATTTCACTACTATGTTGGTGTTTTTATATGGTGGCGTAACTACTACCTGTTAGTAGTACCTAACTACTACCAGTAAGTATAACCCAACTACTACCCGGTATTGGTCCTATGCCAAACTACCTGTTTTTGTCATACCTTTAATTTGTGTTAGTGAATATCCCCTACAATTTTTTTGCCAATATTCATCATCTGTTTTTTATTATTATCATGTAGAATTATTACTTATAAAATAGAACTATACATAGAACTCATTCCACACTTTTCGATTTCCAAGCTATCGAAGGCATCCAAAAACCTTTTATCATGTACCAGTCTCAAAAATTTCCCACAAATTCTGTGGCCGTCCTCTGTGGCATCTTGAGCGACACTAGATATCTCCGGTCTATGAAACCGAAAATGCGAAACATGTTCCTTGTAGCGAGCTAATTATAGTCCGTTTGATTTGACCAATATATCCCTTATCACAATTCTCGCAGTTTATTCCGTAAATCTCAGACTTTATTATTTCCAACGTCTTGTCTTTCAGACTGCCCAACACTAGTTGAAGGGTTCGTGCAGTTTCGGAAGCCATCCTTATATTGAATTTTTCGAATGTTTGGACCAACACATTGGTATATTTGGGTTCATATCGAAGCACTATGAATTTTGAATCTTCCTATTTTCGAAAAGTCGAGGCATTACGAAGATACTCCCCAAATTTTTGTTCTCAAATTAATTTACTTATAGATACGCACGAGACTTATTTTCAATTTCACAAATACTGCAACAAAAAATATCGATGTTAGTAGAGAGCTTGTTCGCAATACGACACATTGATTGGTGATTTCAACATCAAGTTAGTCGTGCCCTTTTGCATAAAAAATTATTGATGTGCCTAGAAGATATTCTTTGAACAAAGGTATCAATTTTTGATAATAGTACAGGACAATCCAATTTGCCATTCAATAGCTCATATAGAAATAAAACAGATGCCTGATTTCTTTTTTTTTTTCTAAGGCTACAAAGTCAAATCTGCATAGCAGATCAGGGTAATCACTGTTTTTTGGAGGATAAGTTCCGGTTATTCTAAAAGTAAGAAATTTTAAAACTTCTTCTGAACTCTATCAATTGATGATCAAAATAGATTCCTAGATCCTTAATATTCTCAGCTCTTTCCAATATAATGTTGTCGATGTGATAAAGAAATTCCAGTGTATTAAATTTTCTACTGAATGTAACAATTTTACATTTAGATATATTCAAATGGAGGCGATTCTTGAGACACCAATTTTGTAAAAGATTAATCACCTTTCGCATAATGTAACAATCATCTAAACCTTGGCAGTTTTCGAAAGTTCAGGAAAGACTGACGTTCTCAAGATAAGATTAAAAAGAATTTGTAGGGGATAAACTAGTACTCTCAGACAGTATTTCAATAGAAATGATGGAATTTTGTATGGACCTAAGGTCATCTTATTTTTTAATTTTCTTTCAGCTTCTAATATTTCTAACTCTGCTGTTGGTTCCACACTAACATCTATTGAGCTATTAGGTTCGAAGTTGAAAATAACGTTTTCTTCCTCAGCCTCAGGTGATAAATAGGCATTTTTTAAAAATCTACTAAAAGCATTAACAATTGATTGTGGGTTTGTTATAATAAACCGTCTGGCCTGGAATTCTTGTAGAAGTATTTGTTTCATGGCAGGCAAATACCAGATGCTCGAGAGTGGGAACGTTTTACGGGAATAATGTTCGAAATTTCACTTCGGAATATTTTTTCATTGATACGTCTGCATCTCTTCTCGGCATAGAAACTAAATTATCCTCCTAGGGTATATAACTGAGTCGTCAGCATGCAGATCTCCTTTCGGGGGAAATTCGTCGTTTTGTAGGGTATTATCGATAGCTAGCGCTAGAGTGGGACCTATGAATGACCCCTGAGGGGTTATATGTTCGGAAAACATTTCGCTGGATAGTATTCCATTTACTCCAACTCCAAAAATTCTATCGGACAGAGAATTCGTGATGGAAGCTGAGCAATTTCTTCTGATGTGGCAATCGTTCGGTTTAGAAATTATGTTTTCAGTCGAGACTGTATCGAATGCTTGTTTAATATTGGAGAATATATGGATAGGTACTGTTGTTCTAGAGTAAATGCCTCGTGTTTGTTGTTTTCTGATTTAAGAGTGTTGTCCGTTGGTGGTTGATCTATTGTGTCTGAATCCGTTTGTGTTTTTCTATGATCCCAGTAGCTTTTTGTTTGATGATTCTCTCAATGAATTCGCATACCTATTGCGCATGTTAAAGAAATAGATATGTATGACTCGAAGTCTGATTTGGTCTTTCGACTTTTCAAAATAGTAGTAACTGCGCCTCTACAGAACATCCCCACTTCTCCACTTTTGCAGTTATCCAATCGACCAATCAGAAGTTACCACCCGTACAGTGGGATGATTTCAGTCAAATGTTTTTCATGTCGTCATTTGTTTGAGATAGTGTTTCTATAATTTGTAATTCAAAACATACTTTTTTTTTCCATTTTTGGTTTTTCACAGATGGAGTTACAAAAATTGAATACAAGATCGATCGTGGAGAGGAAGCCAATCATCAAAGTAGTAGATTTGCCTGTTGAGATGGCACTGAGGTGAGGCGGTGTTGTTGAATTTGGGTGAGAAAGTGTCATTTTTGCCTTTTCGAGTGGCGGCGAAGTATCGTCCACATATGGAACGATTTTCATCAGGCAAATACGCTGTTGTGCTGAAAGGGTTGATGGACATTTGTCGTTTTTTCGTTTATGATCTTGGCGTTCCCATGGATTATTCGATTTTGATAAATGTTTCTAGTTTACTATGCTGCATTTTTTAAAAGAGTTCTATCCTGAGATGTTTTCATTTTCCAAAGTTCTGTTATGGAAGTCAAGATTTTTATGATTGATACATGTTTATACTATAAGTATAAAAAAATAGACATTTTCCATCGCGGACTTTTTTATAGTCTCATAAAATAAGAACAACTGTTTCGGATTGTGCTGTTAAATCCCGAAGGATTCAGGCAGCGCTCACGTCATATTTGAAACAGCAAAAGATATTCCACTTGAAAAACTGAATCCATTTATGAAAAATTCAGGAAAATCCGTTCGGTTGTTTTGAGTTTATCATGTTCGAACAAACAGACAGACAGACGCGGCAGGGGTCTTCGTTGCATACTCTGCAAGATATTTCGTTGCAGTTACTGCATTAAGTTCACTTTCTGTAGGCTAGGATAGCTTACAGTTGGCTATTGTATCCTGCATTTATTAATTTGCAATATTCAGAAACATATGACACCTAGAGATGTACTTTTGGTTATTTTTTTAATGTTTCCTCATTAACGAGATGATTCACCTTTCTCGATTACTAGTATTTTTCTTGGGCAGTTATCCCTTCTTAGGTACGACATAGTTTATGGAAACGGTGAAACCTCATTTAGATGGCGAAGCCATAAGGTGGCCCTAGTGAAGAGGGTGGAGCGCAGTCTGAAGTGGGAACAATTTGATTTTTCCGCTGTTGCGCGCGGTAGCTTCTGATTGGTCAAATGGGTGATGACGAAAAATAGAGTAGTGGGGGTGGACTGAATTCCGGCCATCCCTACTTTCTGGAAATGAAATCAAAAAAATAGAATCGAGGTTATCTTTCCCCGAAAAATCAAAATCATCATTTCTATAACATACCACAATATGTTCAAATTTGTTGCAAGAGTTTACAATTTTCATATAAGTGGTATCTTCCACTGTATTTCTGTTTTCACACTCCTGTATTTGGCAACTATGAAAATGTTTCAGTAGTTTCTACCTAATTCATATGAAAAGTTTCTGAAATTTTATAAAGATGATAAAATGATAAAATGTAAGAAGCAACTTTGGCAGTTTAGAACAACAAAGACAGGTTTTCATAAATACTTCCATAGTAATCGCCAACCAGACATTGGATTCACAACACCTTTTTTCCACAAATTGAATGTTAAATTATCCCCTCACAGCGTTGGACTATATAAATCATAAGACAAATAATGATCATCGAGTGAAATTTACAATGTTTCGGAAATAAACTAAAAACACATATTCCAATTAAAGTCATCAATAAGTTGTACAATGTCATCAAACACCGGCCAAAATCCTCACATAAAGGTCTTGATCACAGAAATATGTTCCTCACTCCTGAATTCACAATGAAATAAATTTCTGAAGATATTCATATGAAGTGACTCCCAAGAAGTTTTTTATGCCACCAAGTTCATCACTGATTCGATAAATGAAATTCCAATAACATTTATTCTTCAGAATCTACAGTTATCCTCTTAAATAGTCACTGGCAAAGGAATCGAGAGAATCGATGCACGCAAATGCATATTACATACGAGATTTTCCCCATCTAGCGTATAAAGCTTTCCCGAATCTGAATACCCAGACAATCTGCAGGAAAACCCGGCATGATAAAATAACCTCGGAATCTTTACGTTCCATCACATGGCTGATATATTGAGAGTTTGGAGGAATTTTTCATTAAAACTTTGAGCCCATCTGATATAAATTTCACATTCCACTTGATACTTCCCACCCATAGAGTTGACGTATTAATTTCCTTTATTAAAGTTCTTATTAATCATGCATTATCATTTTGATTCACTTTCAATGATTATAACATACGGTGTTGTAAGTTTTTGTATCTCATCATATAATATATTGGATGGAATCGAAGAGAATGCGAAAACAAAAAGATGAGTCTACAGTTAGAATAAAACGAAAACATTTTTACTGAATAGCATATCTTCAGAATACGAACAAATTTTATAATATTTTGAAAATGGTACGCCTACAAGGCAATGGAATGAAGGATTTTGATGAATCAGTAATAGCTTATTCATATACGAATACTAGCTGACCGTCCCAACTCCGCATAGGTGCAATGCTGATACTAAATATACAGGGTGTTTAAAATTCGATTTTCACCATTCGGAACTTGGACACTATGATAGATACGAAGATGGTTGGATTGAGGCAAAGTTGCGCATTTACTTAACAATATGCCATTGAGAAAGTTCTGTAATCCCGAGTATATCCGGAGATACCCGGAAAAAACAGAAATTTCGGAAAATGGTTTTTATTTTTTTTTTCTCGAAGAAATCGAAAATAAATTGCACTTTCACATTGACACTTTTTTCCTGGAAGCTAATGGTGCTTTGAGGCGTTTCGTCATCCGGCCACCATCATCAACTTTATATGAGCGCTACATTGGATTCTTTCTTTTGTTTGAAGGTGATTGACAATGTTTCGTGATGAATTTCACTAGTTCGGACTTCCATTGTCCACTATATAAAATGATTTGAAATCCCTGAAACAAGTAAAAAAGAATAATTAAAACAGAATAGTTGAAAATAACAATTATATTAAGCAACAATAAACACTGTAAAACGGTTCAACTTTTAACGACTCCTTAGTGGAGTTCATAATGAACGAAGGAACTGTCCATAAGATTTTGCACAGTTTATAGTTTTTTTATAATATAACAAAAATATTTCATTTCGTTTTATGTGAGTAGTATGACCCTGTATATGCCAGGAAGTAAAACGAGTAAATTGATGGATGTAGTCGTTACTACGTGGTAGAAAATCAAAATGAAGAAATGAGATTTGAAACTTTCCATGTTTTTTACCACTTTTATTTGTAACTAACGTTACTGCAGTTTCGTCCTATAAGGACATTATCAAACTTATACAATAAACATAATGTATAAGTTTGAAAATGTCCATATAAGACGTTAGTTACAAATGAAATTTGTTAAAACATAGAAAGTTCCAATTCTCTTTTCTTCAAGTAAAACGAGTCTTCCTAGCGTTGCTGAAATCGGCAATTCAATAAATCAAAACCTCCACATTCACTAAGTTTATTTGTAAGATATAATTTTTTCCGAATAATTCATTTGTCTTTCATGACAGTTCATGTCATTCGACATTTCGGATCTTCAAAAAGAAAACGTCTCTTCTTCCTTTTTTTTGGTTTTGCACCAGACACGGAAAGATCATCGCGATTTTGCGGATTAAAAAAAAATTCTCAAGGGAGATAATTATCTACTGGGCTAAAAACTCTCGGGCCTAACAAATATATGGTACTAGTCTTACCATTACCAACCATCAAAAGAAATCTGCTGAAATTTAATAATTTTCTACTCATAAGTTTGTGAGTTACTGTACTAAAAGTGACACTTGTTTTATTTTCTTCAAATCAATAGATCAAAAACAATTTGGTGTTTTAATTTTACACTGTTTCTTGATCGGAAAAAATACCGTTCAAGCAGAGCAATTCTTTGAAAATATCATAAGGATTCCGCTCCATCAGAAACAACAATCGTCGATCTTTCTCGACCGGTTTGCGAACTACGATGGCAGCAAATGACACCTATGACAAAGGCAACATCTAGGTTTTGTTTACTTTTCCAAATGCGCCAACTGAACATTGAAACAGGAATGCCAAGTAAGTATTGACAATTGTAACATATTGGCCTTCCCCCTACACCCATTATTTTCATCTCTTTACCTTTCAGCGTTAGAGTAGGACCTGAATCAGTTGCAGATGTTCCAGCTATAGGTGTATTTTCGAATATGGCGCCTGCATTAATTCTATCGTCTTGAACTGTAATGACTCTTCGTATTATTTTCGAAAGTTCATGGCGTACTGCAGTTTTTTGGCATGAAAATTGTATGAGTAAGATCTGTATTTCTGACAACTCCGTCATCAATCCAATAAATCCAAACTCCTGTCAACTCAGTATGGCGTTCTCGAATACGTTCATGTAGACTCTGTTACAACTGGTTATTCAATATGGCGTTATGTTTTTGCAATTCATCCAAAATGAATCGAAATGTTATGTACACAGATGAAAGCGTTGAATGTTGCCTACGAAGTACCTCAACTCAAAATTTCAAACGCTGTGAGTTGGCAATGAGATCATTGATTTTGAATCACTCATTATTGCTAAATTCAATCTCAGATTCAATGTCGATCGTATCGATACAAGTTGTAGAATTGTCTAATTTCAATGTCAATTGTTTTTCAGGACCTCTTTTATTCTTCACATATTTTTGTAAGACGTCTTTTCTGGTTGGTAACAGTTTGAAAATCTTGAACACTATTCTTCATTTGTTCAAAAGTTTGCCGTATGTAAAAATCATTTGTGGTAGTGAATTTATTTATCCCCGTTCATATTCCAGTAATATTCATGTGAAGGAGTATACAGGCTGATTCACGGTGGATGGCACATTAGACGTTTCTGGTGAACCAGACAACGGATCACTTTGAAAATTAAATGGAGGGCATATTCGGACATTCTCTAGCCAACTAAAATATTTTCGACAATGCGGTGTTGCCGCTTCTATTAGAAAGCAGTAGCAACTTTGATTTTTCAAATGGAACACTCTGTATATAATATTATTTTTGGAATCTC
>NW_019294265.1:0-29008 GCF_000500325.1 Leptinotarsa decemlineata
AATATGCATCGATATAGAAAATTGTAAATATCTCGAAAACGATCACGTCCAGCGTTGTTGAGGCATTGTACCTTTTTTACTTGGAAAAGGTGTGGGAATTAGGTTTTTTCATGAAAAGTCCCGAAAGTTTACTGTCAGAAAAGTTAGGGCAATTTGAAATAAATAATGACAGCGTACACAGCGCCATCTAGGTGTTACATGAAAATTAATACGAAATTATGATTTACCACGTCAAAAAACCCCGGGTACCGAATTTTCTGCAAATAACTTATTTTTTGCGAGAGTTATTTTCAAAAAGCGAACAAAAAAATTCAATTTCAACACCCCATATCTCCGAAAAGAAGTATTTTTGGACACAGGTTCATATAGACTTTTTCATTTTAAATTGTCCCAGGAATATGTCACTTGATATTTTAACGTACTTATGTTACACCCTGTATAGGAAGTTACTTGAGACGAATTTTCTAAATGGAAGACGTTGCACAGGTGCAACTTTACCTTTCTGTGTTCAGAAAGGTTTCCGCGGTCAGAAATCTAATAGTTTGAAGTTCGCATTTTGTGTTTTATTGTCAACTGTCGGTCCATAGGTTCTGGTCTGGTATTTATTTAGGTCACTGGACGAGTGGTGAACGGGACCGGCAGTGGGGCCGATGGTGTAGTTGGTAATGGATGTTTACATTTTCATTTATTTTGCCAAACACATCTGAGAGCTACATTGAAATGTTTTTTGTTCTTTCACTTCATTACTTGACTCACGAATGCTTTTTCTCGGTAATCAGAAAAACTATAATTATTATTGATCACTACTGAAATAACAAAACTCGATTCTTTAACAATTTACCGGAATCCGAGTACTCTTCGTATTATTTTTAAATAGGTACGTCATATTGCTCTCATTATCTAACGCAAATTGTATGCATATTTGCCGAAATCTGAAAGTCCATGGTAAACTCCAATAAACTTCGAAATGAACTTCTTTTCAATTGATAAACCATCATCTGATACGTTCTCCACTTGTTGACATCAGTTGACGGGATACTGTGCAATATTGCCTGATCCTGCACAATATTTTTCAGAATACTCTACATATTTTCAAACGATTCCATTTCGTACAATACACTGCCCAACTTTTCAGAATCAGAAACACATATTCAATTTTATTGCACCCCCTTCAATATCTTGCGTGTACAGACTGCTCATTGGAATTATTTTCCTGCAAATATTTCCGTAAACAGCATATAGAATTCCGTTTGAGTATTCGAGGGATTTTATTTCTACATACCAGGTACAGCATCGGGCTCAGGTGTGACCACTGCGGAACACCCGAAATTAGTACAGAAGGTTCACATTTTCACTATAAGTATGAGCTTTCCATCGCAGGAGGTTACCCTGCATACCGACCTGAGTAAGTTTGGAAATGAGTTAGTTGAAAAATTAAATGCAAAAGCTCGTTCTCGAAATATTGTCTCCACAATGAAAACAAAAAAGTATTTCAATATTTTAGGAATATTTTGAATATACCTATTACTTATGTCATGGAAAATAATATTAAAAGTTGAGAAACCGTGGAATCATAGGACATAATCATAAGACGAACTGGCACCCGAACTCCGAAAAATAGAGAAGCTTAAGCCGATGTAAATAGTGCTGATAGTTCATCTTACTTGAAACACTGGTTCACCTTCCAAGGGCTTCCAAATTTTGTCATATATAGCAGGAGATATGTTGACGATTTTTCGGAAAGCCAAGCCATAATCACTATTGGCCGATATAGAGGCAAATAAAAATTCCATATCGGGATACGATGGATCTGGTTCAGATGAAATATTGGTTCTCATGAAAGTTACTGCTTCAATTCCACCTGGAAAATTATTGTTCAGATCAATACCTTCAAGTAAATGAAATATATTCATATATTTTTGGAATGAACTCTGAGGCGTTTCGATATCATTTCCTGATTATTTTGTTACAGAATATCAGCTTAATTTAATAACTTGAATGAATAAAAAAAAAACTGAAATGATAGATATGTTTTTCCCAATATTCACACATGTTTTTATTATCATTAATGAAATTCTATGACGAATCAAGTTTTTCTAACCCATTAAGCGTCGTTGATGCGAAAAGTCAACGTTACATTAACATTTATTTTTTACAAAAGAAAGTACCAATATTCTCATTTTTCTTTCAGTTTCATGTTTGCCAAATGTCATTGGTGACTCATTATTTTTTTGTGGAGATAACATCAGGTTTTTCTTTTTTTCATACAACTTACAAATTTGCGTAATTTCATTATTCAGTCATCCTATTCAAAATCATCCTGTAACTTCAGGATAGCAAAACATGTTCATCTCGTTATTTGGCATTTTACGAAGGAAATATAGTTCTCGTGGAGTGACAACGATATATATGTATCCAAAAAAATACAATCATTCTAAAATAATGTTGCGTTTTCGCAACATCGGCGTAAAATGCTAGCAATGGAATTAGAAATGTACTGGAGAAGAGATGAAGACAAAGGTGTAGCGCTTGTGAAAAATTGTATGAGTAGAAACGAATTTCGAAATATAAAAAGAAACCTACATTTGTGTGATAATGCTGCGCTAGACAAAAACGACAAATTTGCTTAGTTACGTCAATTATATGATTCTATAAATGAAAGGAATTTACAATTCGGACTGTTTTCACATAACCTTTCAATCGACGAAGAAATGGTTCCATACTTCGGCAGACACTTTGGTAAAATGTTTATAAAAGGAAAACCATTTCTTTTTGGATATAAACTATAGTGCCTATGTTCAGAAGATGGATATTTATTCCAGTTTATGCATTACGGTGGAACAAGAAAATAAAAAACCGAAATGGGACTTGAAGCACATGTTGTCGTCAGTTTGCTGACCCTTCCTCAAACAGGGTATTCTATGATAACTTTTTCTCGTCCTATAAGCTTTTTTCATTCCTTGGCGAAAGACACATATATGCAACAGGTACGATACGAGACAACCGAATTTCGAATTGTAAGCTGTAGTCAACAAGAACCATAAAAAAAGAGAGAGTATGTTTCGACTACAGATTTGATTCAGAATCAAAGTCATGTGTTGTGAGATGGAACAACAATTCCGATCAATATTTCTATAAATCCAGATTAACCTGTAAAGCGCTATGGCAGGAAACTGAAAAAAGAAATAAATATACCGCAACCATTGGTGATAAACGAATATAATAAATACGGCGGCGTTGATCTCCATGACAATGGAATTGCAAATTATCGCATTGAAGTGCGCGGAACGAAGTGCAACATAACATCAAGTGGGCTTAAGCCGAAATCATCCACAAGGAGGAACATTGGTTTAAGAGAAAATTCAAAGGAGTCGCATATATGTTGTCCAATAACGCATTTAGTCAAGCTAGCGTAGAGATACGTAACATATGGAAACCTCTAATCAAGCGAAAAACGACCAACTTCCGCCAAACGGTCATCTCCCGCTAAAACCAATGAAGCGGATAGAGGAAAGAGGGGATAGGTGAAAGCACTCGAATGACCTATAAATAGTCAGATCTCGGAGGAATAAGTCCAGTTATCACCCGGAGACGATTGTGGATACTAATAATCGAAACGTCGTGAAGTATCTTGGTTTGGAATCTTTTAACTTTTCATTTTCATTTCTTGTTAATAATTTTTTGCTTTTCATCTCGTGTTAATAGTTCAATTACTTCTGGCAAATTCCCAATTGGCTTCGAGTGAGTTCGATTACCATATATGAATGCTACTTTTCACCCCAATCGACAAGTCACGTTTTGCGGACAGTGCAGCACGGAGCGATCTAATAAGGCGAAAGACATTTAAATATCAGTGAGGTAATTAACATTTTATTATGAAGAAGTACTCACCTAACGTTGTTAACATTCCTGTAGATTCTTTAAAATATTGCAAATACGTGGAAGGAGTAATTGTTTTTCTCAGTATATTTATGCCGATACTTTCATTCAGACGAAACACCATTCCAGGAAAAGTGGCGTGATCATACAACTGAGCCCCTACTGGTAAATCCTGAATAATGGGAATACCTGCAATAAGATGGGTAATGTCCGTTAATTATTGATCTGAATTGTTTTGTTTTGTTGACTGAGAACAAAAGACAGTTTGGAAAGCAGTAGAGTAATGATTCAATGACCAATTCGAAATTATTTTGCTTTTATGGTCCTGAGGATAGAGAATGAGTAATTCGAATGAATTCGACGCTTCTCCTTCTCCACAACGGTTCAATATCCCCTTGGACGTAGGGCAACACTGCATATTATTTTTCAAGAATGGGCTGGTCTGGCCCATCTTCGAAGCCACGATACATTCAGGAGGACACGCCAGCATTATCAAACATTGACATCTCCTCACATGCTGCTGAAAATGATCATTGGGTCTGAGAATCATGTGCTCTTGGCAGATGTAGTGAACCAAGAATGACAGTCCTTTGTATTTGTCCGGCTAAAATTTCGGAAGTGAAAAAGGCATCATTTTTCCGAAGACTCCAATAATCTCAACAACATTTCTGACTGAAAGGTTTGGATAGTCTGTGGAGTCCGAGATGAAAATCCCGACAATTTATCCGGGTCTCCTTCTCTTTTCGAACAATATTCGTCTCGCCGGGAGCTGAAAACTCCTCGACAAATATTGTCTTGGTCTGATGGCTACATTAGGTTTAATAAACTAAAGGAACTTGAAGGTATGGAGTGATAAAGCATTCTTAGGGCCGTGTTATGTCAATAGATATATGGTGAGACCGAATATCGGGCCTCAAACGCTTCGCATCAGGCCCCGCACTTTGTTTCATGAACCTCTGTACTCGTCACGTCACTGCGGTATATCGGTGTTGGAGACATTATACTGGTGGGCCATGATGAACCCCTCAGTTTTCGACGTCAGCTCACTCGACCTGAGGAAAACGAAGATCATGTGCTTTGATTAGCCAAGGTTTTCAATTTCGTTGAAGAAGAATGATCACTGCGGTTTTCATATGGGCCTTTAGCTGACGGGTTCCAAGTCGGTGACAGAATTGTGACCACCTCATTTAGTGTCGGTAACAAAACCTAGTTTATCAGCTGCTCGCGCAGCTGCCCTGAAGAGAATTGCTTCAGTTTCTGTTCTTTCTCCTGACGACCTTACAGGCCCCTTCAAACTCACGGCCTTTCTGTTATCGGGGAAAGTACAACCATCGAATGAACGATTCGGTATGCAAACTTCTGTAGAGATGCATCATGTTTTGGTAAGTATACATATCTCCGGCATTCAGATGGTGCAGGATGCATCCATCTACGAGCTACACATCCTCTCCGTGACCTCGGCATCGTCCTGTTTCCAGACACATTTGGGTCATCCATATAGAACGAATGCCTACGGTTTGTTCGTGAATAATTCGTAAACCTGCTGATGAAAATGCTCGTCAACAACTCACAACACGAATTTAAGCATGTTATCGGTCTGTAATTTTTAGGAATTGACAAAATCTTCGCTCGCAAGCTCGTGATTTCGTCCTTCCGACTTGAGGATGAAGATTATTACTTATGATTTTTAGCAATATGAACTTGGATATTGAAATAATAACAGTAAAGTAATTCACTTCAAACTAGTAATGTATAGGAAGGTAGAGAAAATGCAGTAAGCATCTACTCACCAAATTGTTCTAAATGTTGTTTGGGTCCTATCCCAGATAGCATGAGAATTTGTGGAGAATGTAGACCACCAGCAGATAAAATAACTTCTTTGTTAGCTAAAGCGTAATGAACTTTTCCATTTTTGATATACTCAACACCGTAAGCAGTTTTACTTTCTTCATCTATGAGTACTCTAGTAACTCGAGATCGTGTTTGAATTTTCAAGTTGGATCTCTTCCGTACAGGCCTTAGGAATGAATTTTCAGCATTGGATTTCTTTCCTTCACGTGTAGATGCCTGAACATAGGATACCTGAAAAATATATGATTTGATGAAGAAATGATATGATGCAATATTCTAGGAGGACAATGTGAATAACAAAAAGAACAAATCAATCAACTTCAGAATTGTAGGGTTTTGCTGACGAGTTGAAAAAATTCATTCCAGAATCCGTCTTAGGTCAAACGGTAGCTAGTTGGTTAGTGAGTTCTATTGAATACTTCGAACACTTTGCGTCCCACTCCACAGTCGATTTTCTGGAAAAGGTAGCACCCACTATTCCTACACTAGAATTCATAATTCCGGAAATTACTTTTCGGCAATGTCTAGTCAGGTGAATTTTGAAACAGCTGAAAATCAACAAGGCATCTGGTCCTGATGAAGTGCCCTTCATCGTACTCAAAAAGTGTGCAAATGAACTCGCACCAGTACATTGCAGACTTTTCAAGGGTCTTACAAGGGGTTTTTCCTTCTTGTTGGAAGAATGCTCTCGTTCAGCCTATTCCCAAAAAGGGCAAGAAAAGTCTTCCAAATAACCATAGACCAGTCGCTTTGCTATCATTGATATCAAAAATCAGAAAGAAAGCCTTAAACGACCATATCCTCAAATATTTGCAAGGCTTCAACATCTTAAGCGATCATCAATATGGCTTTCGGTAACAAAAATCAACAGACGACTTTCTATCGTAGGTCACCCATATTTGAAATAACGCATTCGAGAAACATGGAGAGTCAAGAGCTGTTGCGCTTGATATTCCCAAGGCCTTTTACCGTATGGCATGCGGGTTTGCTGGCCAGACTTCGATGCTATGGCTTTCCGGATCACTTTTGTGTATGACTCCTTCCTGAAAAAACGTTTCCTACAAGTGGAAGTTGATGGATATCTCTCGAATAATTCCACCATCAACGCTGGTGTTCCTCGGGGATCCATATTGTCTCTAACCCTCTTTTTATTGTATATAAACAAATAATTGTGAAAACCAAGAATCCAATATATTGCTTTGCTGACGACAACACACTTGTTTCGTCATTACATTTGGATTCCAGGACATCGGCTGCGGATGCACATCTTCACCGGGAGCAGGAGGTTGAAAATTTCAATGAGGATCTAGAAGTAATTTCACAGGGGTGAAATTAACCAAGTTCAATTCAATGCCACAAAAACTCAGGCATTGGTTTTCTCGAAAGAGATAAATGTTTCCGAACCGGATATAATAATGTCAGGTCAGACAATTCTGCTATCTGCTTGTTGTTGGAGGTTAAAATGGACACCAGTATATCTTAGCACAGTCATGTCGCTGGAATTGCAGAGGCTGTTTCTCAAAAGCTTGAAACACTGTTCCGAACCAGAAAACTGTACACACCCAAGCAACTTTTGATACGTCATAAAGCTCAGAACAGACCTTCGAAAGGTTGGAAATTTGTCTCTCTTCTATAGATACTTTCACGGGAAGTATTCGAGGGACTTGGCACATTTTATTCCACTAAGAACGGTACATATCAGACATACGCTACAGACTGCTCATCGTTTTAAGGTTCAACTCAGTACACTCTGAACTTCACTGTTTAAGAACGCCGTTTATGTGGAATAAACTACCTGAGAACGTTTTTCCAAATGGATTCAATCTTTAGCGATTCAAATCCAATTTGAATCACTACTTATGCATAGGCAGAGCGTAAGTATTGATTACTTATCCTTAAGGCAGAGCGCCTCAAGGATTTTTCTGTAGTGCTTGTGTTTTGTCCTTAAAAAAAACTTCATGGAATAAACTCTAAAGTTGAGATGATTGTTATTCACTGCAAATCGTCTGACCCATGCTAGGACCCATGTAATTCGCAAGCTCGCCCAGAGGATTGTCGTTGTTGAGAGTACTACCAGTTGTATCACAAAAAAATTCCATCGATCCATTTTTTACATGAATTTGAATAATTATCATTTCAAGAATTTTGTCAAATGACAGTCCATTCAAACTCGATATTCACAATATTCACATAATATTCACAATAGTTATCTCAGAATTGCAATTTTCAAAAAATACTGTTCCACCCACATGAGAATATTTTTTGCAATTGAATAATATAGGGATATAACTTTCCAGAGACATGCACTTTATATCAACCACAGAAAACCAAGTATCGGCGAAACATGTAATATCGTTTTTTTTCCGTCAAACATTCTGTCAAATGATGTTTAGGACTCCTTACCAGAGGAGTTTATTTTAAAGCATACAACGATAAAAGTTACAATACATAAGCTATCTTCTCGTGTGGGTCAGCCAGTGAGGAAGGATTGAAGATTCTCTTGAATAAACATGAAAATATGTGTTCGCTCTACTGGGAAAATGTTTTGTCAAGCCCAACTAGTCCCCAACTAGTCATATACATAACTGAATAGAGAATATTCGCCTTTATAATTATTTTCATATTCAGGTTTTCATACTTTAGTTCAACTATTTTGTTCAATTTCCGTTAAAGATTTTTAACTTGAGCGCAAACGTTTGCTAACCTGCTCATGGGGGGTTTGTTCCTCCACCCGAGACAGATTCTGCGAACGCCTCTCAAGAATTTGGTGCAAGGCGTTTTCATAAGATACACTGATCTTGTGGAGACGACTCAGTCGTTTCCTGGCTACACCACCAACCCTTTTTTTCAAGGTCAGTTATTGGATCAGGAGTTGGAGAGTTGAGAAGCTCTCGCTCCTGATCTAAATTTACAGAGACGTCAGTTGGAGTTGTAAACTCGACATTCATCTCCTCTGTAGACTCAGCGTCAGAAATAATTTTTAAGTTCACTATGTCCATAGAAGTTACACGAGTAGGGAAAGAAGGTCAATTACGGCAGAGTCCCGCATTACTGTGATGAGGCGATGCTACGAAGAGAAGGCGCCCGATATCTCTGAGGTTCCGTAGAGTAGAGATAGCTGATAGGCTCATTGTCATTCATCCTCTCGGCACGGATACACACACCTTAGGATTAAGCCATCGTTGTGTTGCCAAACTTTCGTTAAGAATACAAACTGAGTAGAGAAACGTATCTTCTGTATAGTTCAGTGTTCATATTGTAGAAGTATTTGTTTCGAAAGAATTTTTTTCTTTCGTGTAATTCAATGTTTATATGAAAGTAGCTGTTTCAGGAGGGCTTTGTTCCAGTTTGTGTCTGAAAGTTGCTTCTTTGTATGATCTACACATCCTTGTATAGAGTTATGTAAGTATTTTCAAATTGATTACTTCCTTCCTTTATTTGGAAGATTCCCATATTTTTTGTATCAAGATGGAGTAGTAGAAAACCAAAAAATTTCTTCACCAAAAATTAATCACACCGTACAATTCAAATTATAGTGTTTTGATTTGAATTTTATTGTAAACGTTTTCTGTCTGAACGGAAATTTCCATTCCACCAGAATTTTAATTCAGTCCTGAAAATTGTAGATAATTTTTTGAATTTAATGTCCAATTGCTCAATCTGCATAATCTGATGACAACAAAATATAATCAATGTATACGACATTTCGGAAACACTTTTTTCTCAGAAATTCCGTATTTGGTTTCATTATTCTTGAAAATAAAAAAGGGGATAATTCATGCCGAATTTGTATTGATAATATAATTGAAGTCTCCTATTGTAAATGTAAATTCTTGTTAAGAAATACGTAATACTTTATTACAAAAATACATATGACAAAAGTGATAACAGAATGACAGACTTCACTGTCTACACACATCGGTAAAATATGACCTATACAGTGTGAAATATAAATGAACATATACAACATCTACGAAATTAAATCTCATGAGAATCTGTAACAGATATAAAGAAATGATAATTTTAAAGGTTCTATCATTCTGACAATCATCCTATGGGTCTTCAATTCAAAGTGCTAATCATATGTTATACTTAGTAATTCAGTGATTTCAGCATAAGTATCAATCTACGCAAACCAACCGAGTCATAATGATCATAATAATTATGAAACTATCAGATATGAACTAGTTCTTGCATTATTTAACCTTAACCATAACATTTGCTTATGATAAGTTCAAAGCAAATGTTATGAAACATATGATTTCCCTGTGAAAGTAACTTTGGCAGATTGATTCCATGTAAAAAATAAATACACATGATATCTTACTACACCCTCCTCCCTTTTGTGACTTTTTGCCAAACCCCCTTCCGCCTTTCAAGCCTCACTTAATTAATGGAAGGCCCCTTATTATATTGCCATCAGTGATATAAACTTTACAGAGTAAACCTCATATCGAGAGTAGGTGTGAATTGTATTTAGATATATACGCAATAATATTCATTGCAAATATTACGGGGCTTATTGTAAACAACCTTGGATGAAAACCAAAATAAAAAAACAAGAAAGTACAGAACGCCTGCATTAGACTAATATTCATCTTGAATTACAGAGATTATGTGACCCCTTCCATCAATCAACTCAATTGGTTGAAAATGCAAAACAGATGAGAATTGCATTCAGCTTGTTTCATCCTTCCCAGACATCAGATATACTCAAGAAACCTTAGATTTAACAATCATTTTGACAACAATCATTTGATTAACAATCATTCAGTGAATCTTTGAAAAATTCATCACTACCGCTATTCAAAAGTAAAACATCGACAGTTACTGAAAAAAAGCGCCTTGACTTACAGATGTTTCCAAAGAGATGATGTCCATTAGGGAAGTACACAAACCAAGCTATGAAAAAAGAAAAGCGGGCATATTTTGCTCATGTTTACAATAACAAAAGTCAAGGTCTAATGATGTTTCACTACAGAAATCTTTGGATATTCTCATGAGGCTAAAAACTCCAAATGAGGTTAACCAATATTTCATCAATTCATTACCTGTGAATGATACACCACAGAAATGTTGCAGTCTATTCAAATAATGAAATGTATAAACAAAATTTTGTATTTAAGGAAGTTGATGATTTATTCGTGTATCGAACGTTATTTTCTATGAGAATGAGGACTGTAGCTTGCGATGACATGAATATTAATTTAATTTGATAATGCTGTAACATGGTATATAAAAATATTGGTATAATGTCGATTACTGCTTTACAAATAATGTTTTCCCTTTTAATGGAGGAGTGCAATTGTAAATGTGCTCCCAAAGATAGGTAGTCCAGCTGATTTTAAAGATCTCAGAGCGATCAATATTTTACCAACTCCATAAAGAATGAATGTTGGGAAGAGTAGTAAAGTTTCCGATAAGGGAACATCTTGAGAAATTTTCAATATCATCCTCCATCCAGTCAGGTTAACCTCAAATTCAATCAGCAGCTTTCAGTGATGTGAAATATACTTNGCCCATCAAGACGCCCAGGAATGCCTCCGATATATTTTAGAATGTCGACATGAGAACTTCAATGGAATTACTGAGGAACCTAAACCTTAACGGAGATTGACGAAAAATTGAGCGATAGCGGAAAAGCGCAAAAGTCCTGACTGAGATACTTGAACATGAACAAAATTGTAGACAATTTCGTTGGTCAAAAAAATCTACTATGAAATGTACACACTGTGGATACTCATCAGTAACCTTTGATCCTTTCTGGGATTTGTCTCTCCCCATATCACAAAGAACTTGCTAATTGAGTTTGTCACAATGTATGGATTTCTTCACAAAAGAGGAAACCCTGGATGGAGATGAAAAACCAACGAGGTGTAAGGAAAGAAGAAAATGTACCAAGTTCCTAGCAATTCATAAGTTTACCCGTATTTTAGTAATTCATTTGAAATGATCATCTGCAACGGAAAGATTCAGTGTCAAATTGAATGTTGTCATTGACTTTTTTTCAGAAGGATTAGATATGAGCAATTATGCAGCAGACAATGTGGATCCTTGTCGTTACAATCTATATGCACTTTCGAATCACAGTGGGACTACTTACAACGGGCATTACACATCATATTGCAGACATCCTTGTAGTGGCACCTTGAATGAATACAACGATTCACACGTGTCCCCATTTTCATGAAAATCGCTTGTGAGTGAGGAGGCATATGTCCTCTTTTATGAACAGGAGGGAACAAAGCAGCACTTTTGAGGTTTTTTTTCTCTCTTTTGATAAGCTAAATTCTATTAATTGATTTGTATTTCATGATTCTTCGGATAATAAATGTTTTATCGTTTCCCAAAAAAAAAATCAGCGGTAGTTTTTGGAATATTTGTCAGAAACTAGAATTGTCGTATTTCGTTTTTTGGCTCTACCGTCCCCATTTTGTATGTTATGAAAAAAAAAAGAGATGAACTTTCATTACCGTCCCATATTTGTTATACTTGTGTGGTGTGTGTTATATATGTCTGGAATTGGCCTGAATGAACTCCTATTATATTATTGACTTGAACTACTTCACTATATATTGTTTCAAGTTCTTACCATAATTTCTTATTTGCGGATAGAGAGGGTGAAGCAGTGGCCTATGTTCCGTTAAATTCAGCAAAAGGTTCAGCATATTTCCAATCAATTGATGACTTCCATTGATGACTGGTAGGAAAACAATCAACATCGCATTTTGGAAGTAACATGTTTGCTGTAAAAGTACGTCATTCTAATAAAAGGACTGCTTTCAAACACCAGAGTTACCAAAAATCAATTCATTAGATACAGAAAATGAACTTCCCAATATTGAAAATATTATTCATTATAATTTATTCAAATGCCACCTCATCGAAAATTTTCAATGTACAGTTTACGAAACACGTGTTGCGGTTTTGTAAACTGTCCACCGAAAATATCACAATGAATTGTAACTATCATTATTACCGAAACTATATTATTATGATTTATATTCAATTATTCAATGAAACGTTGAAACATCTCAAATTTGATAAAAATAGGATATAATTTTGATCATTCGTTGCCGTTCTTCCACGATTTGAGAGTTTTGAATTGAAATGTTTCTTTTTTTAGTTATCGATGTAGTTAGACGCAATCTTTTGTATGTTACAATTTAATATGGAACACCATACAGATCTTCACTTGACCAATAAAATTTTTTTGTTTCACTATAGTTTAACAAATGGTTTCGTCCTTGCCAAATTAAATAATAGTTTTCAAAATATTTTTTCGTGTTATAAGGAATCCAAAATAAGCGATATTTCTTCTGGTGTCGATGTTGTGGACTAGAGACAAATACATTGTTTATCTCAGTAGTCATTAATGAATGTTATTTTTGTCACTGCCATATCAATTTTTTTACTGAATCAGTGGGGATTCTGCCTACTCACAAGTAGATAAAGTATAGGAATTCTGTGACACCGGATATTCAACTAACAGAAGCAATGAAGAAGGTAGAGCTCTGAACGGCCAGTGTTTGCGGTAACGATATCGCTGTTTGAAAGACAACGATTGCAGTGTGCTTATGAGAGCAATAATGTTAGGTGTACACGGTGTTGTTTCAAAACACATCAATCAAATTGTACACAAGGTGTACACAGCGTTAAAAAAAACATGACTGCCTGCGTTGAAGCGAGAAGCATGCCTGCAACGTTGAAAAAAGACATGGCTGCTATGGAGGTATACAGGTTGTGTTTGCAGCGTTGAAGAAAAGTTATCATGGAGGTATACAGGGTGTGCACAGCGTCAAAGAAAAGAACATGGTATACATATTGTGTGCAGCGTTGAAGAAAAAAAACATGTCTGCTAACGTAACGTAATGATGATGGTGACCAATATATGAATTAACAAAGTTTCGGATCTTTACGATTCATCGAAAAATAAACACTTCCGGTTCATAAACATTGAGATGAAAACTAATGGTGAATTCGAATTTCCCATATGAAGGAGAGTCCGAATCTACAATGACATGAACATTTCCAGTTGTCACTTTCGGGCTTCAGATTACGATAATTTCGACATCAATGGGTTCATTTCGATGTAAAGAAACATATTTGAGCATTTGAAGAAGTGTACAAGGCATAGGAGGCTAACTTTATTATTAGATTGGAGGGGCATGTGGATACTCTAACATTACAAATTTTACTGGAGAACATGGAAATGAAAAGCATAGGTTTGTAGCATGCCTTTTATTTATTTGGTAGTATATTATAAAACAATTTATATCAAATATCGACATTATTGATACTGCAGCTGAACGGATGTCCTTCGGAATGATTCAAAACACCTCATTGAAAAATTCAGGTGGCGTGAGATCGCGTGAACTAGGTGGCCAATGCCACAGCCCTGAACGCGTGAACCAACGATTGTGAAACATTTCGAAGAGTATGAAAATACACCATTTAAGAAAAAAATGGTATCGATATGTATGTGGTGGCTCAAAATACATCATTTAAGAAAAAAGCATAATGTCAAGGTGTACAAGATGTTGCAAAAATACATTATTTGGGAAAAAACATGACACACCCTGTATACCGCAACGGCAGCCATATTTTTTTCTTTAACTCAAGCAGCCATGTTTTTTCTTCAACGCTGCGTACACCTTGTATACCATTTGATTGATGTGTTTTGAAACAACACTTTGTACACCTAATATTGTTGCTCTCATAAGCACACTCAAATCGATATCTCTCAATCAGCGATAACGTTACCGCACACACTGGCCATTCAGTGCTCTACGTTCTTCATTGCTTCTGTTAGTTGAATATCCGGTGTCACATAATCCCTATAGTTCATCTACTCTCATACTTTTTCTTCTACTGAGTTGGTGAAGATTTTGTCAACAACCACTTTTTCTTGATTCAAATATGAGCGATTCAGAATCAAGTTGAAACTATGAATGTGACTTTTGTTGAAAAAGATCCCGATGCCGTGACAATAATTTACATTATTTTGCGCAAAATATTCCATTTGAAGTTGTAGTGAAAACTAATTGTGGATTGAAAGAGTATGTAGATGAACGGAAATTCCAAATAAAAATGGTGGGCCATCTGCAATACCAAACTCAATCAACTGATTGCTAACAAAATGAGTGATTTTGGTGTAAAAGGACTAAATACAGAAATCCATAGCCTGAAATTCCATAACGTATTCAAAAAACACTTCATTGTGAGATTTTCATTGAACAATTTTACAAAAACTCAACACGTGTTTCGCAATACGATAGCTTCTTCGGGCGTGTCTATAGACACACCCAAAAAAGCAATCTCAACATTGTCAAGACAAAAAAAAGCACGCGAAGTTCTATCAAATGTCAAGGTTTTGCTGACGGTTTTTTCGATTACTGTGGCTAAGTGTATCAGGTACGGTCAATGAAGAGTATCATCCTGAAGTCAAGCGATGCTTGCAAGAAGCAATACGAAGAAAACGTCGGGTATTGTGGAGAAATAACTCATGGTTTTTGCATCACGATAATGCACATGCTCACTCGTCATTGATAAACTAAAGCAAAATAATCAAAGATGCATTGACCATAAGATGAATAGTTCTCACAATAAATCAAAAACCATGTGGCAAACTATAAATAATATCAAGAAAAAAAACTATGAGCCCAAACATATTTCCATTATTAGTGGAGAACATAAGGTGCCATGTGTTGACATGGCTAACAATTTTAATGCTCATTTCACGAAAGCGGAAGAACAAAGAGAATATGATCTCTCTACCCAATCAAGGAATATGAGGTTTTTGATTTGATAAATGAATTAAAGAATTCTAATGCTAGAGGATATGATCAGGTCTCAAACAATCTTCTATTTTGCATGGAAGGAATAGTCTATCCCCTGACCTCTCTGATAAATCTTTCCATGGAACGGGGAATGTTTCCTGAGAAATTAAAAGTTGCAATTGTTTCCCCGATCTTTAAAAAAGGAGACTCAAATAGCTATGAGAACTATAGAGGGTAAGTCTTCTCTCCAGTATATCCTCAAAAATGTTTCTCCTCAAAAATGAATTACTTTCGACAAACCAGCATGGTTTCATGCAAAATAAAAGCACGGAATCAGCTTTATATGATTTCATAGAACACGTAGTAACAGCCTTGGATAACAAATTGCAAATTTGTGGTTTGTTCATCGTTTTTTCTAGAGCACTTGACTGTGTGGATCACTATGTTCTAATCCAGAAAATGCATCGCTATGGGGTTCGTGAAGTTTCCCAAAATTGGATGAGGTCATATCTAGAGAACAGGTCACAAACAGTGAGAGTTGAAGGTGTTCACAGTCAGTCCTTGGCCTGCAAGCAAGGAGTCCCACAGGGGTCTATACTCAGGCCACTGCTTTTTCTTATTTATGCGAACGACTTGATACAACACCTAAATAGTCTTTCAAAGGTACATAGAGTTGCATATGCAGACGATACAAATGTTCTGGTCACTGCTTGTAATACATTAGCACTTGCACAAACAACAGAATCCATATATGGGAAAATAATGAAATGGGCTGAAAAAAATCATTTAGCACTGAATATCAGCAAAAATGCATTATTCAAATTCACAATGCAGAACACCACCGAAACTCTCAAAATATATGAAGATAGCCAACTAGAGGTGACATCCAAACCAGAAACAAAAATGCTAGGTCTAATTCTAAATCATGAGCTGAATTGGGGTCCTCATATAGAATCACTATGTGATAAACTACGAAAGAACTGTTATGCACTGATATTTATGTCGAAAAGGTATCTAAATGTTTATTGTAATGCTTTCATACTGTTCAACAAGTGAAATAAATATTATTATTAGTATTATGATTGCTTGCTTGTAATTTTTTGCCCAAAAACATTACCGTGATCGTGCCTCAGCCAACGTGTTCACCAGATTCAGCCCCTCGACTTTTCCTGTTTCTGAGATTGAACAAATCATTGGAAAGATAGCGTTTTGCTATGATTGAGGAGATAAAAACTGAATAACTATGAAAGCTCAACGACACACCAAAAAATGCATATCAGAATTGCTCCGAGGATTGGAAAAAACGCTGGCACAAGTGTATTATATCCGAGGGGGATTGAGGGAATTAAATAGAAATTGACAGATTCATGAAAAAAATAGAGAAAAATGAAAATTAACCTAATTTTTCTTAACAGACCTCGTACATCAGTGGAGTTTTTTCTGACAGATGGGTAAGAACAAATAGGACAATGAGGGGGCTCGCAATATCACCAGATTCAACATCGCTTGATTTCTCCTCTTGGGTTCATGGTTCATGTGGAAAATCAAATGAACATTACACCGGTAGTAAATTGAGGAGATTTCGAAAATCGGGAGAGGACAACAATTGCGATTATATACCATGAGTAGAAAGGCTAGATTGAATTCGACAATGTCGGGACATGAACGGTAGACATTTCGATCATTTGTGAAATCTAGTGGAGATACCAAACATTTTTCTGATTGATTCGGCCGTTACTTGATGAAGATCCATAGTAATTTCAAAAACTACACCTCCCGATTTGATCTCCATAAACTCTGTGAAGTTTGTGGGGATAAAATCGGAAGGTGTAGTTTTCGAAGATACCAACTTCAATAGTGCTTAATGGTTTGTTTTCCTTTATCTATCGACTCATTTTCCTAAGTTATGTGATTAATTCGTAGTTTTTTGCAAGGTACATCAGGAATATTGTTTAATTTTGAGTTTCAATAAATGTGACATCGTCATACCAACTGGTTTCAATCATAGCCAAATAGATTAACGGGTTTATTCACCTCCCGAGGGGTCTTCACCTTGTCGTTGTGGGAGGGCTTGCGAAGTAAACATAGGCAATGAACCTACTTTCGTAAATGCGAGACGTAGTGAAGTGATAGACGTAACAATAGGAACTACATTTGTGAGTAACTATGTTCGGAAATGGAATGTGTCCGATGAGGAAAGTTGTTCAGACCATCGACACATAAACTTTGAAATCAGAGGGATTCAGACCTCGATCCTAACATATCAAAATCCTCGGAAAAAAAACTGGGAAGCCTATACGGTGGACCTGGAAACGTGTTTAGACCGCATGGAGTTTGACATCAGAGATTCCATAGACCTAGAGTTGGCAGCAGATCGATTACAAGGAGCTATCATCTCTACGTACAACGAACATTGTCCCATATTAAACCAGAGATCAAACAGGAATGTGCCCTGGTGGAATGAAGATCTGGCGAGGATGAGACAAAAAACTAAAAAAGCTTTCAAATGTGCAAGGAAATCAGGTTCATGGGACCAATACAGAAGGTCCCTAACTGAGTATAACACAGTCCTGAGAAAATCCAAGAGAGATACGTGGAGAAGGCAATGAGAGGAGATCGAACAGACCCAAGAATGTGCCAGGCTCTACAAAATACTCTCGAAGGAACCTCAGGTCTCAATAAAGAATCTGAAAACAAATACGACGGAGTATACAAAAACCGGAGAAGAAAGAGAGAGAGTTTTTCCGGGTACACTTTCCCGGGTCAGAAATTACAAATCTAACACCGGGGTCCTGGGCGAATTCAGAACTGAAGACCCCGAAAAGGGCATCCAGGGAGGACTGGCAAATGACAAAGACGGTGATAGACCTGGAGAAAATTGAATGGGCTGTAAACTCATTCCAACCCTATAAGTCGCCGGGACCTGTTGGCATACACCCAGTAATGCTTCAAAAGAGACCGAAAGTTCTTTTCAAAAAAATTGTGTATAATTCTCAGGGCAAGTTTAGCACTGGAACACATACAGGAAATTTGGAGACTGATCAGGGCCACCTTCATTTCGAAACCTGGGAAAATCGGACAGGACTCGGCGAAGGCCTTGAGACCAATGAGTCTCATGATTTATATATTATAGTAGTAATTGATCCCTTGGCTTTCATTTCTTCGAAAGTTGGTAAATTTTGCTGGTGAGGTTGGGAAAATTTGGATTCCCTCCCTACCCCCTGGTTTTTCTTTTCGCTACGGCCCTGCTCCTGCTGATAAAGATTCATTCCACCTTGATATTATTAGATTATTGAAATGACAACTTTCACAAAGATTGCACCAAGAGTTCTGGCGTAGCGTAGTTTGTAGAGTATTTGACACTATGTATCAACGAAAGGAGTGGACCAAATTATCTTCGAATGATTCGGTAGAGATTCAGTGATTGGGTTCCGAAGTGCAACTGACTAACTGGCTCATTTGGACATCCTTTACAATACCCGCTTTGCTACGCTATTGTTATTGTTATTCTGGCTTCCTGATTACGACTATAACATCCGGATAAAACAGACCGATGGCACGCAATCAGACATTTGTGCTAATCAATTCTGAATTGCATATATAGACTCCGGATTGAATGGTAGAATACGATAGGTACGCAAAAATGCGTACAACTTTGGAACAATTTCAACAAATGATAAATAGATAATTCATTCAACTTACTCTGAAAATGATTGAAATACATATTACGAATATGATGGCAGTACGATACTCAGATGATACTCATTATTCTTTTGATGCCTTTTTTATATTTATAACATCCTCACTTTTTAGATCAATACATTCACGATCAAAAAAAAACTTTGACTCGTTTCTAATATATATGTAATAAACTCAAAACAGTAATATAATTTAGAAAACATTGATAACTCTCTGACAACGCGAATATCGTAAAATACATCAAAAAATTTTATATTCATCAATCCTCAAGCCAGAAAAACTCATGCCATCATTATTGGAGTTCTTATTGAAATGTATACATACCTTCATGCTGGTAATTCACTCAGATGTGTATGAAGAAAAGACTCTTCATATAATAATAAAACACCTGAACAGTTATCAACAATTGTATTACACGACTCATTTAGTAGTTAGTTAATGACCGATTTAATTTTCTCAACAAATTAAATTCTCCAAACTGTTCATTTATCGCTATTGACAAAACCATTCAAAAGTCAGTTTCACAGGTTTCTCGATAAGTCATGTCCTTATATCAATAATTTCAAATAAGCCAACAATATGCACACTATTGAAAACACTTTCCCAACACCAGAACACGGTATCTCGACTCTCGTCTCACTAACCAAGTTAGTGTTCTCAGATCATTCACGTATGAAATTGAAAATAACAAAAAACTACCAAATACACCAATGTGTTGGTCTGTACATTCAGAAAATTGAATATAAGAGTAGCTTTCAGAACTTCACGTAGGGTAAAACCGGGATAGATACCCCACTTTTTGAAATAACCCCCTAATTTGATACATACAAGCTGCCTAATTGATTCGAATGGTACCATCCTTTCCAGTTCTGATTTCTGATCCTAGGAAATAGAAAGCAGGTTTCACTGTCAGTTTGAAGTCATTATGCGAAATCCATCAACCTAGAATTGCTCTACTTTTCTGAAAATCAAGTTTCTCCACAACAAAATGGAAAATCTTGGTGTTTGCACGAGTACATATACACTTTTTTGAAGGCAGCTCACTCGATTTTTACCATCCTCATATCCCTCAGATTGCCCCATAGTGAAATACAGTAGAAATATAAAATTTGGTAGACACTTTTACACTAGCTCTGAAAAGCTTATATCATGCCACCTATTGCTGCAAGTCTGAAGGTTCCATCTTAGTTTTCAGCCTTTCTTTGTCAGAAACCTTCAGTAACCAATCTGGCCTTGAATCCAACTGATAAACCATCTACATTCAGTTTCCTTTTATATACTCATTGGCATGGAGTTACTTTTCTATTAGGTGGCAGTTCTACTATAACCCAAGTTCAATTTTCATTGAGAGATTCAATTTCATTATTTATCGCTCGAATACAATAATCTTCCTTAGGTCTCGAGATGACTCAATTCTAAGTGAGTGGGTCTTGAATGGCTTTCAGATTCTTTGTCAATCTCTCAGCTGCCTTTTGATTACAATATCATCTTCTAGAAATGCACCCTCAAGTTCTATAATTCGTGAGCCGGAGATATCAGGTGTATCCTCAGCATCTGAATCTTCTGGTGTGAGTTCAGATTGAAACATATCTGTCAAATTTTCATCAGTGAAAGGTACTTTTGGCATGACAGAATTCGATGTTTTATCTTCGTGGAAAACCATCACTTTCATATCCAATGAATATTTCTTTCACAACCTTCCACTGCATTTCCTTTCCACATATTTTTGATATATGTGCTGTAACTGCCTATTTCTTTCAGATACCTTGAATTTGACTTCTTTTCAGATCTTATTTCGAAAGGAGATTTGTCTTCGATACCAAATATGTTCAGAATATAAACAGTTGTTCAATTTAGTCCATTAGATTTGACTTATTCGTACTTCTCTAACACGAATCAAAGCTCTTGCAGTTTCAACTACTGTTTGATTCTTAAGTTCTAAGCAACCATTCTGCTGAGGAGTCAGGCATGATGATTCTTTGTCGGATTCCATAGTTAGTGAGAACTTTGGATATTTCTTCATTAGAAAATTATCCACCTCTATAAGACAAGAATTCCTGAACATCATAGCACATAGTTTCAATCTTCGCGAGCAAAGTCTTCAGCTTTTCTACAACCTTGGAACATTTTATTTTCTACACCAAGCAATGTGCTTTCAACTGAAAACTGCTCTGTGGAAATACACCTTGAAATTGAACCTAGGAGTTATATTATTACAATCCCAAATAAATGTTTTTTTCTCTCTGCCGATGAAAAATATACCCGTTTGTTTGAAGGTGATTGACAATGTTTCGTGATGAATTTCACTAGTTCGGACTTCCATTGTCTACTATATAAAATGATTTGAAATCCCTGAAACAAGAAAAAAGAATAATTAAAAAAGAGAATAGTTGAAAATAACAATTATATTAAGCAACAATAAACCTGAAATGAAATGATAGTGAAATAACCTACAAGTAAAAATATAATAATTGAATAAATAAAAATTAAAGGANATGAATGAATGATTGCATTGCATAATTCGCTGCTTTCTCAGACGAGAACCTCGTAAGCATTGTAACCGGGAAATATATTCGATGACCGTGAAATTGAATAGAGAATTATTATAGCCTTCAACAATGTCATAATTATTTTATGACATTTTTGGATTGGATTGTTGTAACCTGAAATTCATCTTGTGACCAGCTTTTGAATTGAATAAAACACATATAAACGTACGATTAAGTTTTATTTGTGTTGAGGTCAAGTAGTCAGAGTCGAAAGACGTGTTTTTCAATTATCACTGGTGCTTCTACGAATCACCACTGCTGGAATCACAAGGTAATTCAACCCAGTCGACCAAATTACATTGTGTACTCTTCCTGCAGTCTCAATTGATCCTCTACACTATTTTGCTTCACTAACTTCATTGCACGCGCTTTTCGTCCCTATAATTCATTAATTGCATATTGATGGTAGATGTTTCATTTATATATTGATTCAGAATTTCAAGATAGTGAATTATATTCGCAGTTGATAAATAGACTACATTTCCAGAAACGTCAAGTGAAGTATGTTTTTCTGGCTACCTATTTTGTCTGGATTACCGGATCTTCTGCAGCTGCTGATGTAGTGGTGCTCTGTGTCACTATAAATACAATATACAGGTGCCCAGAATCACGTCCGCCAAAGGGTGTCAAATATCCAGTTGACGCAACTGGATTGTGAAAACATAAATTTTTTTCAACCCATTTTTCCAAAACAGAATATCTTTCTATAAAGACCCGAATTCACTTTCCAGAAAATTGCTTTTTGTGACGAGCCGTCATTTTGTCCAATGAAAGATGACATTTCGTATTTTTTCCATAAATTGAATTCCATTCAATAAAAGCAATCATCCAGAATATAAAATTTCTGCTAGATATTCAATATCATAACAAGTTACTTTTTTGACACCCTAACATTTTCCTGTCCAAGGACTTCACTCTGGAAAATTCCAAACCTACGGAATCTTTATTTTTCAATTTTGATGAAATTTTTTGAATTGATTCAACTTTTTTCGATAACCGACTGAAATGAATCATATCAGTTGAACTTCCATTATATGTACGGTTTTCTTTTCCCTCCATAGGGAAGGTGATGGAAAGATAAAGAGAATTGATGAAATCAAAGAGCTTGGTGAGTTGTAAATTTGTTTCTATGAAAGATACTGAAATGTAATCGACATCTTCATCGATTTCTCACCAGCGTGTATTTTTCGTTCCAAGTCATCCATGAAAACTTCAGCCAACAGGGTACTCAGTAGGTTTCCCATCGAACCTATACAGGATGGATACATAATGATATGATGAATATATTTCAAGTACATTGAAAAATAAAAAAAAATCAGATAAAGGGACTACGAAGATCAAAGCAATATTTTTGTTACGGATCATTGATCATATGATTTGTGCACTGTTCGGAACGTTTGGTGTAGTAATGGATATGACCGAAATTCTATGCAACACCAAACCATTATTTTCAACACCTCGACACGTGTTTGAATCACCAAGTGATCATCTTCAGGAGGAAGATTAAACTGCTGAATTTAATTTTCCTCTTGAAGATGATCACTTGGTGATTGAAACACGTGCCGGATGGTTTGAAATAACGGTTTGTTTTTGGGATAGAAGTCCAGTAATATTGATTATATGATTGTTTCATCGTTTTGAAGAAGATGAATATGAGGTATGAGGAGAGCATTGATAACAGAATATTTATTTGACGAATTAAAACAAAAATTTCAATTGAAATTTGAATAGCTGATCATTGAAACCAATCAGTTTTGATTACATCTGCAGCTTTCTCTCCAATTGCATATGCCGGAGCAGCAGCATGAGCGGTTAAAGGAAGTGGTATAACACTTGTATCTACCACACGTAATTGTTTCACACCATGAACTCTCAAATATGAATCNAGTTAGTTAATGACCGATTTAATTTTCTCAACAAATTAAATTCTCCAAACTGTTCATTTATCGCTATTGACAAAACCATTCAAAAGTCAGTTTCACAGGTTTCTTGATAAGTCATGTCCTTATATCAATAATTTCAAATGAGCCAACAATATGCACACTATTGAAAACACTTTCTCAACACCAGAACACGGTATCTCGACTCTCGTCTCACTAACCAAGTTAGTGTTCTCAGATCATTCACGTATGAAATTGAAAATAACGAAAAACTACCAAATACACCAATGGGTTGGTCTGAACATTCAGAGAATTGAATATAAAAGAAGCTTTCAGAACTTCACGTAGGGTAAAACCGGGATAGATACCCCACTTTTTGAAATAACCCCCTAATTTGAAAAATAATAATTTTATACGAATAATTTCAGTAACGTAGCTAAGTCAATCCTTCATGTTGAAATATTATTATTATTTTTCAACCTGTCAAATACAGTTTTTGCAAAAATTAGCTTTTCGTGAAACATTTTTTTTGAGTATAGATGCCTACTTGTATGGATAGTTGCCCCACCATGAAAATAGCGAGGACAGATGCCTACAGTGCAGGATAGATGCCATTTATATCGTGTAGGTAAACAAAAACCCAAACCAAATGTTAGGTAGTTTCACTCCTGAAACAGCAATTGTCTCCAAAAACATGTGTCAGAATTATAAAAAACATTTTGTATTTTTTTATTCTTTTATTTGTTATCATTGGAAAATAATTATTCTAATGTCACATTAATGATCATAATTAAATTTTGTTCAACTGAAATATAAATTCTTAATTGTTGTTATGGAACATTCACATTGAGTTTCAACATGTACCTCACACAATCATTTTTTTTTATATTGAAATAACATCATTTTATCCATATCCATATCTTCATCATTTTATCCATTTGCGTTTTGGATCAGAACTTTGATCAAAAGAGCATAGAAGTTATTGACTTCTTCTCTGCTGAGACCTTCAGATCTAGTCACGGATAAACCTTCAGCTTGTCTGATAGACAGCTCCGGATTTCGTTCAATAACACTTCTAAACTATGCACCTCCAGCCATTTCATTTTTATGGTCGAAATTGTGTTTTAGCTCCAGCTTTTCAGCAAATTGATAAGCTAACATGCGCATGGCTTGTCTATTTGGGAAAAATCCTGCATCACCAAGCTTGAGAATGTGCTTTACTAGCCTTTTCTCGTTGTCAAAATTCAAAATAGGATATTTTCCTAGAAAAATTCTTACGTTAATGGATGTATTGGAAACTAGAGACAGCAATTAGTTATTTGTGATACACTGTTTGGAACTTTTTGGTGTAGTTATGAATGACTGGAGTTTTATACCAACACCAAATCGTTATTGTCAACACATTGACACGTGTTTCGTTCACCAAGTGATCAAGAGGAAGATTAAACCGTAGTTTAGTCGTAGTTTGGAACTGCTTCCTAACGTTTCGCCAGCACGAGTGACTGGCTTCTTCAGAGGTTTATTCATCTTGATGATTCACCGATGACTGGTGATTTCTAGGTCGTAGGTTGTATTTACGTTGACCCAGGCAGTCCGCCTTTCTTGTTGATGCGTTGCTATTGGCCGAAGTGTTATTACCTGTTCATAACGTAACATTGCATTGCGCTGTTGCCACTTTAGCATCTTCCAGTATGGGATTCCAAATCCGGTTAAGCATTACCGCCTTCTCTTTTCTGTTGTAGTTTTCCGTATGTTTATGTATTTCTATGGCTTCCCGTACAAGCCGACCTTAGTATTCATGATCGGGGGCAAGTAGTTTCACATCTTCAAATAGTAGGTATCGTGTGATCACTTTCACCAAGTGCGTGTTCTGCTACTGCCGATTTGTCTATTTGACCTAATCTACAGTTTCTTCGATGTTCTTTCAGCCTTGTAGCCATGGATATTTTGGTGGTACCGATATAAACTTTTCCGCAGGTGCATGGTATACGATGTATCCCCGCAGCTAATACGAGATCACTTTTGTCTCTTGCAGATCTCAGACTTTGTTGCATTTTCTTGGTGGGCTAGAACACTTTTTTCATTTTTTGCTTACCTAAGATTTTTCCGATTCTGTTTGTATCCCTAGGGTAGAAATGCGCCATGGTCAGCTTCACTGAAACGTATCAGGCCATCCGTACTGTTTGTTCTGTACGTTATACAGTAATCTGTTGTTCCTTTGAGAACAACAACGTTTTTGCCTGGATACAATTATGATCACTGGAATTTCCTGAGGACCCGAAAATAATAATGATGAATCCAAATCGATTTCAGATTTCTTCTACGGTGTTGAGACGGGTCTGCAATCTTGCACGGCGAATGCTTTCTAATATTATTCTCATATAAACTGGGCCATCGAATGCCTGCTTCCACGTAGCCCCGCTGGATACGGGAATGACAGAATCACTTGTGGTTCTGTTGTTCCCTAACTGAATGGCATCCCAATGATGGCTTAGTCCTAACGTGTGTGTATCCGTGCCGAGAGGATGAATGACACAGAGCATATCAGCTGTTTATACGGAACCTTCGAGATACCGGGCGCCCTCTCGTCGCAGCATCATCGCCTTGTCACGGTAATTCAGGGCTCTGCCGTGATTGACCTTCTTTCCCTAGCTACTCGTGGGACTTTTATGGACAGAGTAAATTTAAAAATTCTTTTTGACGCTGAGTCTATGAAGGAGATGGGTGTCGAGCTTACGACTCCAACTGACCTCCCTGTAAATTTAGATCAGGAGCGAGTCTACAGAGAAGATTGATGTCGAGTTTACGACTCCAACTGACCTCCTTGTGAATTCATTTCAGGAGCGAGTCTACACAGGAGATGGATGTCGAGCTTACGACTCCAATTGACCTCCCTGTAAATTTAGTTCAAAAGCAAGTCTACAGAGGAGATAGATGTTGAGTTTACGACTCNAGTGTGCTTATGAGAGCAATAATGTTAGGTGTACACGGTGTTGTTTCAAAACACATCAATCAAATTGTACACAAGGTGTACACAGCGTTAAAAAAAAACATGACTGCTAACGTAACGTAATGATGATGGTGACCAATATATGAATTAACAAAGTTTCGGATCTTTACGATTCATCGAAAAATAAACACTTCCGGTTCATAAACATTGAGATAGAAGAAAACTAATGGTGAATTCGGATTTCCCATATGAAGGGGAGTCCGAATCTACAATGAAATGAACATTTCCAGTTGTCACTTCCGGGCTTCAGATTACGATAATTTCGACATCAATGGGTTCATTTCGATGTCAAGAAACATATTTGAGCATTTGAAGAAGTGTACAAGGCATAGGAGGCTAACTTTATTATTAGATAGGAGGGGCATGTGGATACTCTAACATTAATTTTTACTGGAGAACATGGAAATGAAAAGCATAGGTTTGTATCATGCCTTTTATTTATTTGGTAGTATATTATAAAACAATTTATATCAAATATCGACATTATTGATACTGCAGTTGAACGGACGTCCTTTGGAATGATGCCCTCAAAACACCTCATTGGAAAAGTCAGGTGGCGTGAGATCGCGTGAACTAGGTGGCCAATGCCACAACCCTGAACGCGTAAACCAACGATTGTGAAACATTTCGAAGAGTATGAAAATGCAACATTTAAGAAAAAAATAGTATCGATATGTATAGGGGGATCGAAATACATCATTTAAGAAAAAAGCATAATGTCAAGATGTACAAGTTGTTGCAAAAATACATTATTTGGGAAAAAAACATGACACACCCTGTATACCGCAACGGCAGCCATATTTTTTTCTTTAACGCAAGCAGCCATTTTTTTTAACGCTGTGTATACCTTGTATACCATTTGATTGATGTGTTTCGAAACAACACCTTGTACACCTAATATTGTTGCTCTCATAAGCACACTCAAATCGTTATCTCTCAAGTGGAATATTTTGCGCAATATTGCGCAATATTGCGCAAAATATTCCACTTGAAGTTGTAGTGAAAACTAGTTTTGGATTGAAAAAGTATGTAGATGAACGGAAGTTTCAAATAAAAATACATTATTATGCAATACCAAACTCACTCAGATATTTTATCGTTTTGTTTAAGGAGGAGTACTGGAAAGTTACAAGTTATTAGCATATTCACTTATGGCATATTTATAACATTTCATTTATAGCATATTATTCATATTCCAACTCGATACGTTCTCTACTTGTTGATATCAATTGGCGAGATATTGAACAATATTGCCCTCACTCTGCATATTATTTTCCAGATTGCACTACCTATTTTGAGACGATTTCATTTCATACAATATACATTGCATAACTTCAATGTTCAATACATGTTCAATTTTATTGCACATTCTTCAATAGTTGTAACGAATAGTTCGTTCCATTCAATGGGTTGGATCCACTTCATATCTGTATATGAGTCGAATGATGAGAAAACTTGGAGGAGGTTTACTACCTGGGTTTTCAATCCTTCCATTCTTGTATAGAATGATGTAAGTTTCTGCTAAGATACCAAGTTCAGGCGGTTTGATTCTGAATTTCAAGGTCTTCCTGTCATTTTTACTGGATATTTAGTTATTTGTATCTCAAAAACTTCAAAAAACTCCAAAGCCAGGTGGTGTGTAACGAATGTTTTGTTCCATTCATATATTCTCGTTTGGCGAGAACGTTTGATATCTGGTACGTTTTGACCGTTGTTTTCATATCATCTTCATTTATAGTAAATTAGCTAAAATCTATTCGACTATATCTTTTACGTTTTCCTGGATTTTGTTATTCAGTAATAAAAATTCGTTCAATTATTCGCGCTTTGTGATAATTGAGTTGATCGTGATTAGAGGTTATGGATTTCAATTTTTCTTGTGCTGGCTTTTATTCAGCCATCAAGGAATTTTAGAGTTATATAAAAATTACTCATTCATTGAGTTAATTGTTCAAATTGTCACCTCACAAACCACAAGAGGAGACTAAATCATCTGTCGGTAACAAATAAGACAGATGGGTATCCGCGGCTAAGCTAAACAGTGGAGACGGGAGTGGGTTAAACAACTTAGCAAATTTCAAATAGATCTTAATGGGCGCCAGGTAAATTTAATCCTCCAGATACCCTAAGTAACTCACAATATCAATAACTTACCAATTAATATTGGAAATAAAAGATAAAGATCCCCAATATGATTTATTCAGTAATCCTAACTTACATGGATTAACCAACAACGCTTCTAAGACAACAATGCAATATTCACACTACTACGCGATGTTCAAATGTCCATACAAGAGCGCGGTGTATCTAACCACGAATTCAATCAGCCATAAATTACGGTAGTAACGACGCTCAAAAAAA
>NW_019294266.1:0-10651 GCF_000500325.1 Leptinotarsa decemlineata
TTTAGCGTTTTGATGAAGTATATTTCTCTGTTTCATAATTTCAATGATGTACTTTATGATGCTTCAGGTGACCCCGTTCCGTTCATGTTGTTTTAGGAAAAACACAAAAAAACTTTCTGATATATGATAACAGAAGAGAATAGTTAAAAAATTTATCGTCAGGGGCCCTCTGTGATTTCTTCATCCTCCTCTGACTCACCATTGGATTGGAAATCGTATGGTCGCAGTTTATGACTTATAGTTTCCAATTAGAAAATGACACACTTAGCAACTGTGTTGGTTCAAAACCAACAATAATTTATTTTTCAAGTAAACGCTGTCAGAAATTCTGAGCTCTGGTACCCCAGCAACGCGAAGTACGTAAAACGCATTTAGAAAATGCCAAAATTAGGTACTTTTTGGGTGCTTTTTAGGTACCGAAGTCAAAAATTAGCTGCTCTGTAACTTACATTGCAACTCAATACTCAAAGTTGCGTTGCTAGCAATATGTTATGCTAGCATAACGTTAAAAGGTAAGACCTCGTTAATCCTTAGCTAGCACAAGTTTCGACTTCTGAGGGTTGTCGTTCGTAGGGGTGCGACAGCTGGTTAACGGAAAAAACAGATTTTAAACAGATTTTTTTAAACAGCAACGCAATGAACATAATAATGAAATAATGAATGTCGAGGAAACACTATTAGGTGCTGATCAAGTGCTAAACGGTGAGGATCGAAAAATGTTCTAATTAATAAACAAAAGATTCCAATATCGCTAAACAACAGATCTAAGAATCAGAACGTTGTTAAATGAGTAAGGACAAGAAATTAAAGTGCTAATTAGGTGCTCATATTTGTAGTAAATCTAGATTCCATATTTCATATAGGGCTTAAGGACCCGATAACCACCTTGAACCCAATAACCACCATTGAAAAAATTGTTTAAAATATGTTTTCTCCGTTAACCAGCTATCACACCCCTACGAACTATAACCCTCAGAAATCGAAACTTGTGCGAGCTAAGAACTAACGAGGTCTTACCTTTCAACGTGTGATTCCTAACATGGGTTGGACGATAGCAGGTGAAAATTAGGCGTTCAGCCTGGGGCTTGAACCATCGACTCACACATCGGCCGATTGACTGAGTGAACAAAGCACCCACGTCCGACCGTCGGTCGGTAGCCTGGGGGTCCGACCACGTCCGACCGTCGGTCGGTAGCCTGGGGGTTATCGTTCGTAGGGGTGCGATAGCTGGTTAACGGATGAAAATATTTTAAACATTTTTTTAATGGTGGTTATCGGGTCGGAACGTACTGTAAGAACTCAGTACATCAGTCATAGTGGTTTTCCATAATGCCCCATAGGCCTTGTGGAATCTAGGTTTACTATTATTTATCTAGTGGGCACCTAATTAGCACTTCATTTTGATTGTCTATGTATTAGTTTACGAGTATCTCAAGAGTTTATTGCATATTGTTAAATTTTTTCCTCAAATCAGGTATCTCGAATTTTTTTTTCGCTTATTCGCAGTCATTTTCATCTTAATTTCTTGCAAGCACCTAAATAGCACTTTATTTCCACGCTTAGTTTATACCTGATAGAGCATTCGTCCTCGTTTTCAAGAGACCTTATTCTTAGATCTGTTGTTTAGCGAAATTGGAAGCTTTTGTTTATTAATTAGAAAATTTTACGATCCTCACCGTTTAGCATTTGATTAGCACCTAATAGTGTTCCCTTAACATTCATTATTCTATTATTATTTTCATTGCCTTGCAAGCATCACATAATTTATAGAGCATAAGTTACAGAGCACCTAATTTATGACTTCGGTACCTAAAAAGCACCTAAAAAGTACCTAATTTTGGCATTTTCTAAATGCGATTTCCGTAATTTGCGTTGCTGGCGTTACAGAGCTAAAATTCTGGGTAATTGCGGTAAAGAAGTGCTTATTTGTGGAACATATTCCAAATAATTAATGTAGAATTGATGATAATTGTAATCTAATCTTTCGCTAGTGCAATGGATTTCATCCCCTTCTGCTACACAATATGAAAGCTTAACTTATTTTTGGGGCCTAGACCGATATATTATACGAACAACTTCTCCGAATGTCTGACACTTATCGCCAAAGACTACAGCAGAAAACTGACTCAGTTTTGAAAGATTTTGCGGATTACTGTATGCAGAATACACTAATAATGAATCAAAGTAAGACAGTAATAATTGAGTTTCACACAAAACATGGAATACCTTCTAATTTCACCTTCGATGTCAATAATAATATTGTTGAAACTTCTTTAATGCTTTGGGAAAATGTTCTTCCAATATACAGTTTTGGACAAGAGCCACAAGTCAGCTTAGAGGGAGGTGAATAATTCAATAAATCACCTTGACTCAACCATTACGAAAAATAACAATAAACATGAAGTTGCAATTTTTCACAAACCATCGTACACAGGCATTATCATTCATAATTCCTCTACACACCCTTACCAACATAAAGTTGCTGCATTCAATAGTATGCTTCACAGATTATTGAATAGTCCACTATCTGATAGGGAGTTCCAGAAAGAGCTGAATTTGATCAAACAAATCGCGGTTAATAACGGGTACAAAGTAAATATTATAAACGCTATTCTTACGAAAAAACTTCAAAAGCAAGACATGGACTTGGTCTACCCATATTCAAGATGCGATAACGTAAATTATAGGACATTGGCATATTTGGGTGAACCAACCAGGAATATCGCCCGTTTTTTTGAAGAAAGAAGGCGTAAACGTGGCCTACAGAACGAATAATGATCTAAGTAAATTTATTAAAAACAATAAAGACAAAACTTCGTTGTTGGATAGATCAGGAGTATATAAGCTGACTTGTGACTCTTGTCCAAAACTGTATATTGGCCAAACTGGAAGAACATTTTCCCAAAGAATTAAAGAGCATAGAAGCAGTTTCACAAATAGAAGGACCAATTCCACATTTGCAAACCACCTATTAGCAGAAGGACATGAGTTCAATCAGGAATAAGATGTGTAATATTTAGAGGAGAAGAGTTTGAAACTCAATCTTCTAGAATGATCAGAAATCAATTGATTCAGGAATTCGGGTAATTTACTGAATGATCAATTAGAATTGAATAACTCTTCGTTACGGAATATTTTTTCAACTGTGGAAAACGGAACATAAGCTCAGATAATTAAATTCATTACAAACTTAGGTAAAAAATCAGGTACTTGAAATTCAGGTATCTACTTGAAATTCAGGTACCCCAAATTGTAGAATAAGGTATTTATAACATTAAATGTGTATAATTAGTTATTAAGACACGCCCGAGGAAGCCATTGTATGGCGAAACACGTGTTGCGTTTTTGTAAAACTATCTAGTGAAAATCACACAATAAAGTGTCTTTAGAATACGTTAATTGTGGGATATTCAACCGAAATAACGAACACATTTGGACCATAAACAACCACAGTTTCGAGAAATTCGACTCAAGTGCGACATGGTATTAACGTGTGGAAAGAAATTTTCAAAGATAGAATTATGGTTCCTCATTCATTCGACGGAATTCTGAATGGAGAAACCTATCACCAGTTTTCAATGTCGAAGACTATTTGGATGATCTACCTTTGGCCAACTATAACAACATATGATTTCAACATGTTGGTGCTCCACCGTACACTACCAGATGGGTGAGGTGGCCAGCAAGGTCTCCAGACTTAAGTGTCATGGATACATTCTTATGGGGTACACTGAGGAGGGAAATTATTCGTGCAGTGAATAACATTCGAAGAAGGGCACGAATGTGTTATCATGAACAAGGCCATCATTTTGAACATTTGCTGTGATTTACTTTTGTCTCTACATTTTGTCTGGTCAAAGTTTTATTTTCATTGAAAAGGGCACAATGTCCAATTTACCTCATTCACACCTCATTTATTAAATTTTGATTGTTGATTCTGTCTCCGTATCTTTTCACTGGCGTTTCAAACGAACCAAACTCGGTGATATTTTGATCCAATAACTTGAACATAGTTCGATGTAGTTGTCGTCTTTCGGGATACAAGTTTAAATACATTTCCGATGTCCTTCGGAATTCGTATCATATCTCTTTTTTCTTCATGCGTGAAAGCTACTTTCGCCAAAAATTCCATGACTTATAAAATAACAAAATTCATTGAGTGTAACAAATTGAAAGTCAAATTTAGAAACATCAAAGTCAAAGCCTATCAAGAAAAGAATTATTTTTTTTTCAATATCTTCAATTTTTCGATGCATCATTGAAAAGGTAAAATCTGGTTCTATTCAAAACAGAAAGAATACAATATAGCGCCCATAAGAAGAAATGAAATTAATTCAATACAATCTTTGAACCCCTATTTTCCCCTTGAGGCTGGAAATTCCTGATTCCCTTTTTTTGATACTTATTTACACTATACAAAGAACCTACCTGCGTATTTCGAAATTCTAGGTTCGATAGCATCGGCTGTACGCTAATATATGAGTGTCAGTCAAACAATAGGTACCCGCTTATACAATATTGAATGGCATCAGCAAAAAAACTGAAAGATTTCAATGAAAAACATTGTTAATCCTACTAATCCTACTCCTACTGATATCATAAATGCTCAAGTTTGTGAGGATGGATGAACATATTGGTTTCAACGGTAACGTGGGTGAAACAGCGGGGAACAGGCTGTTCCCCGCTGTACGTTATATTAACGTACGTTATACGTTATATTATACGTACGTTATATTAACGTACAGCCGTACGTTGAAATATGCAGGTAGGTTCTTTGTATAGCGTAAATAAGCACCAAGAAAGGGAACCAGGAATCCCAAAGGGAAAAAGAGGGGTTCAAAGATTGAAGATTTGAAGTTTGAAACCTGAAGTTTTAGGTTAATGAAAAAAATATTGTAAGTATTTGTTTAAAATGGTCTGTCACGAAACTTAATGTGACAAACCAAATTCTACGCGGGCGAAGCAGCGGGCAACAGCTTCAAAAATTCAATAACTACAAAATTATGCCAACTGCACTTAAAAGACACAATCTATGGGATCGGCCTCTGCTGGATGACAGATATATGGAAAGATAAGATACTTATCTTCGAATTTAAAAACCACCAATAATATATGTAATGAACATTCATGAAAAGGTGTCAATTGACATCATCAATTCACCTGAATCAAACATTTTGTTGAATTTTCCTCAGGTTTTCATACTCATAGAAGCCTTGGCTGATGGTGGAGTCAAGATGGGTTTGCCAAGAGATCTAGCGTACAGACTGGCTTCCCAAACAGTTCTTGGAGCTGGTCAGATGGTTCGAGACTCTGGAATGCACCCAGCAGTACTCAAAGATAATGTCACCTCTCCCTCTGGAACGACAGCTGCAGGGTTACATTTCTTAGAAAAATCTGGTAAGAAAAAGTATGTTCTGAAGGTTAGAGGAGTTCCATAGCTTTGGTAATGGAATGATACTAAATCGTGGATATAAAATTATTCTCAAGAGACAGTAATAAAAACCTTCGTTATAAGTACTCCAAAAAGTGCAACTGTCCACTTACAGTTTTAAATGCGATAATTCTTGATTTCTGAAAGTTGTTAATTGCCAGAACTTGTCTCCTAATTTCATAAACTACACCTTACGATCTGATCTTCACAAACTTAATTTTCAAAAAATATATCACGAAATGTTTCGCTATCAGAGTAGCTCTTTCGTAGTGAATGACAATACTACAAGTTAATTCCATTATTTACCCTGGTTTTTATATCCTCCACTCAATTATAAGTCAGAGATACCTACTTAGGTACCTCTTCGATCAAAATTACCTAAAGCATCTGTCTGTTCTGTTCAAAATCTACGATACATCCTCAAATTATAATTACCTTAAGCATATTATATCAAGTCTACAACAATAATACAATTACAGTTTCCAAGAAAAAAAGTTTATCAATTTCCATTGCTTGCAAATAATTAAGCTTCAAACCTTTATTTTCAATGTGTAAAATTTCAAAATTTCCGTTAAAGATATGATTTTCTTCTGAAAGATGATTCGGAAATATTGAACTTGTTTTTTCATTAACATAGCTCATATGATGTTCTTGGATGCGATTCTCAAATATTCTGCCAGTTTGACCAATATATACCTTAGGACAAGTTCCACAATTTAATTTATATACTCCTGATTTCTCGAATATATATGTTTTGTCTTTATTAATTTTAACTAACCTTCCCAACGGATTATCTGGAACAGGTAATACGTTAGGGTACATTGTCTTCTAAACAATAACAGTACAGAGATGACCTCTCACCTATTCGACTTTGAGAGTATTTGAGAAGACGACACCTTCATAATATGGAACCATGGAAATGCAGAACTAGACACCTTTCTGAAGCACATCAACAACGTAAGTTCTTCCATCACTTTCACAATAGAGAAGGAAGTCTACAACGAATTGCCATTCTTAGACGTATTGGTGAAGAGGACCAACACTAAATGGGAAACATCTGTATATGTAGCAGTATCTGAAGCAGGAATCCAACCACCATCAATCAACTAAGAGAAGAATCATCAAGACTCTACTAGACCGTGCTTTCGGGCTCTGTAATACAAAGGATGGTCTCGAAAAGGAACTAGGCATCATCAAAAATGACCTTTAACGAAATGGTTACTCTAAAGTGATGGAAGAACAGGTTTAACCTAGAAGACAGCAAGAGCTCCACAAGGAAAAGTAGCCGCCAGAACTAGTACTTGTACTTCCCTACATCAGAGGGTTGTCGGAAAGGATAAGATGGATTGGGTCCAAGTATAAAATCAGAACCTGTTTAAGATCTGGGAACACTATCCGTAGCAGCCTCACGAAAACCAGGCCACCAAACGCGGGTCGCGACTCCAAGAATTGCTATATTGGTGAAACTAAGAGGCCATTGAATGTTCGCATTGCCGAGCACAAGAAACACACACAGCGGGGAGAAACCAGCAAATCAGGAATCATCTAAAAGGAGGAACCTTGGTTCATGAGAAAATTCGAAGAAGCCACATATATGTTGTTATGTTGTCCAATGTAGTTTTTAAACTACTTTTAAAAAACGTTTTTGATTGATGTTTTTATTAATTCTTTATTTCATTTTTCTAAACAAAATCATCTAAACAAACACATCTCCTAGCAACACCTAGCATACTCCATTTGAAGGAAATTGTAGGGCACTACACCAACAATGCATTTAGCCAAGCTAGCTTAGAGATAGAATTGTCGAATTTCGTTTGTTGGCTCTACCGCCTNTTCGAACTGCACAATGATTAGTCGCGATCCTTTGTTTGCAGACATGTTAGGCGTACATATTCTCGAACCATCAGTTCACCCTGTCGTAACTCTGTTGTGAATATCATACCAAGTTTCGTCCAAATAGAACATTTGCCGTTGTTCTTGTCTCTCTCTTAGGCCAATCATAAAACGCGGTTGGTAAAAATTATCCAATGCGAACCGCCAAGCCTACAGTCCACGTGGACTAGTTCGCTGCCGCTTCATTTCTTTGTATTGGTTTTTTAGGCCTTTGAGAGTGCCGCCAACTTTAAGAGTGCACAATATTGTTTACTTCGATATACCGGTAGTTCTAAAGGCCACATTCATGTTCATTTTTTCGAATCCGACATATCCAATCGAGTAGATATTGAACGGTCGTTCACAGTTTGATTTCAATTGTGTATTAAAATTTATGCAACTAGTAATATAATAATTTTATTAAATCAATTCATTATTTTCTTCGATACAGATGCTTCCTAGTGATTCTCGAGTGGTGAGAGCCATGCCAAATACAGCAGCACTGATTAGAAATGCAGCATCTGTTTTCGTTACTGGTAAGAATGCCACAGAGGCAGATGTTGAAATAACAAAAAATCTGTTGGATTCTGTTGGAACCTGTGAAGAAGTACCCGAAGGACTCTTGGATCCTGTGACTGCTTTAAGCGGATCAGGTCCTGCTTATGTAAGTACCTATACATCATATCTACAGCAATAACAACTGGACTGGATAATAGTTGTAAGTACTAGTGTTGGAAATACACTCTATATTTCATAGCAATGAACATATGTTATTATGTTATATAAAACATGTTTAGTTGTTGATAACATGTTGATAACATTTTTCGAGTAACATACTTTTTTTTCAAGTTGTCGAAAGTTCCTTCTCCTATCTATGTCATGTATACAGGGCTTTTCATGATGAGCGTTAATTAGCCGTTTCTGACAAACTATTAAACGGACCAGCCTAAAAATGTCACAGTATGCATAAATCAATATCACCTACACGCCTAAAATATTCCAGACGAAGCGGCGTTGTCGCTTCTACTATAAAGTAGCGGCTTCTTTGATTTTTCAAATGGAACACCCCGTATATAATATCATATTATGATTCATTATCACTTTGTCAACAAATTCATATACTATTNTACCGAGGAAAAATGGGCCAACATGTTCTGGCAAAATATTTTCATCGTCGTCCGAAATGTCCTGCTCACTATCTGTTTCATGCACTTGTAATTCTACAGCATCTTCTTCCCCATCTTCGCATTGGTCAAAAGGTGGTTCCTCTTCATCAGATGACTCCAAACATTCTTGCATTAAACGGTTTAAACGCTCTTGCTCTTTTTCATACGACCCCATTCTATGAATAAATATATAATATATAATACCGATAAACCTAAAAATACCGAAACTAACGTACCTTTAGTATATAAGCTCTAATAATTTTAAGTACGTAACTAGTCGCTGCGGACTGTCAGTCCGCGATCCAAAATTTTCAGAAAAAACGACAACCTGTCCACTCAACTACTCAACCATAAACTGCCACGGGATCTCGCCGGAAGGTACCGAGAAGCGCGATGCCTATTAAGAGGGGATAATCAAAATTATCGTCGAATAAAAGTAGGTGCGGACTAGGAGTCCGCGCGCGACTACTGAAAGGTTAAGCTCATACTAACACTCAGTTCTGCATAATATATGTTTCGATGAGAAGGTTTTCTTTGCAACCAGTTAGTAAATCCACATAATAAATTACCATAGACAGCTTATTATAAGAATAATGCACACATTTTTGATGATTATTCGAAATCGATACATTCATCGTTTGTTTGAAATCATTTAACAAATTGAAAAGCTTTATTAAAACAAAGTCGTTCAAATGTTCAAAATATGCACAATACAATGCAAAGCCTGAAGCGATGAAACTCAATCTTCTAGAAGTTTAGAAATCAATAAATTCAGGAATTCAGGTAATTTACTGAATATTTTTTCAAATGTGGAAAATGGAACATAAGCACAGGTAATTAAATTCATTACAAACTTAGGTAAAAAATCAGGTACTTGAAATTCAACGATACATCATTGAAAAGGTAAAATCTGATTCTATTCAAAACAGAAAGAATCCGATATAGCGCCCATAAGAAAAAATAAAGTGGAAGGTGGTTGGAAGGCGAAACGTCGGATAGCAAATCTGAAAACACCATTATGTAGCAAGAAAAAAGTGGCAATGTGGAAGTGCAATTTATTTTCGAATCCTTCGAAAAATAAAGCCAGAAGAAATAAAAACCATTTTCCGAAATTTCTGTTTTTTTCCGAATATCTCCGGATATACTTGAAATTTCAGAACTTCCTCATTGGCATATTGTTAGTCAGGTAAATGCGCAACTTATCTCCAATTTAACCATCATCGTATCTCTCTCACATAGTTTCCGAGATACCAATGGTGAGGACCGAATTTGAAACACCCTGTATACAGGCCGTTATTTTCAACTGATCCTACTATTCCTATCTCGGAAAAAGTAAGACCTACAAAGTTTCCTATTTTGAAATAATTGCCAAAATCTAGAATTGTCGAATTTCGTTTGTTGGCTCTACCGCCTCCATTTTGAATAATAAAAAAAACGGCAGAGGAACCTTCAGTACTGTTTCATATTTGTTATAATCTGATATGACGCAATTTGCAATGCGACATTTCGTTCATCAGATTTCATCATCAACTTTCTACTAATTAGAAAAGATTCATGGTTTTCCCCTCACAAATTGAAACGAATCGAATGATTATTTACGTACTTGACAGTGAATTTGACAAATATACATATGCTGGTAATTTATGGGTCATTTCAAACAAATCAGTTTATGTTAGTACCCTCATAAATGTTTTCTGCAACATTCTCATTTGCTAGAAAATATCAGAAACAAACATATGTTCTCCAAAAATTGGCTTTTGAACAGTTCTTCCATATTTATACAAAACCCCTGGAAGGCATTAGCGTTCACTTTTACTTGCAAATATTCAAAATATGTATGGAGTTGATATACAAGGTGTAACTGAATAAGTGTAAAACATTTAAGGAGGTGATTCCTCATAGAAGAAAGGATAGGATCCTTCTTATAAAGAAATGTCATTGAAGCATCCCTTGTTAAGATACAGCCCCTTAAAGCGGGTACATAAAATTTGTATAACAATTTTTTTCACAAGAACTAAAGGAGTTACATCATTGAAATTAATCTGACGATTTGTTCTGCCAAAAAGACACTTAGCCAGAAATTTATTTAATTTACCCCATGGTTGTAAGGGGTGGAAAACGCAACCCCTAAAACTTATTTCCAGTGTAACTTTTTGTTTTATTATTTGTTTACCATTCAAAA
>NW_019294266.1:10974-29708 GCF_000500325.1 Leptinotarsa decemlineata
AACCATGGGGTAAACCAAATAAATTACTGGCTAAGTGTCTTTTTGGTAGTACAAAACGTCAGGTTAATTTCAATATTGTAACTTTTTCAGTGCTTGTGAAAAAAAATGTTATACAAATTTTATGTACCCCTTTTAAGGGGCTGTATCTTAACAAGGGACGCTCCAATGAAGTTTCTTCATATGAAAGATCCTATCTTTTCTTCGATGAGGAATCACCTCCTTAAATGTTTTACACTTATTCAGTTACACCCTGTATAATGAGTTCCAAGATATTGGTTTCTACTGTTTCAAGATTACAAAAATCAAATCATCTAAAGGAACAATTCGTTCAGGCCAGTCTCAACTCCCTGCACTGTAGGTTAATGGACTGACACCTCATATGAGGAATTGGTCAAATTTCGGATAAGCATTTGGTTATCTCGTTCACAGGCAGATGGGGTGATGACAAACCTGTTGTTTGTTGTTCGCTTCAGCCTAGTTCGAGGAATGATGCTCTGAAGGAATTCGATTTTCAATTATCGGAAATCATCTACTTTATGTTGATGATATACATTACCTTGCACTGACGAGTGACCATACAGCCCGAAACCGGTCTGTGTGTTCGAATAATCGAAAATCTATTGCGGCAGTTGTATCGCCAACAGCGAACAGTGAAAAAACCTGCACTGACTTTAGATATAGGAATAAAATACTTCTTCTAATTTCCACTTACTTAATGTATTGATATCAATACGACCAAGGTTTCTGTTTTTACACCATTCTCGAGTGTTCTAGCACTACTGACCTAAATAGAAATATGGCAGTATATATATCCGAGAGTAGGTAATAAGATATATACCTACATTCATTAATACCAACTACACAACTACACATTAAGACCTACACAAATCCGTTTGTTCGTTAAGGGTTTTATATTTTGAAATTTTAATTGATTTATTGATTTCCATGGCTTCCAACGAAATTTCTGCCGGTCTGGCCTATATTCGAAGTAAGACTCCGTGAACACATCGGTGTAGACAAAAAATCTTCTATGTACGAACATCTACAACACCTGACGGATATAATCAACGCCGTTCGTTGTATCAGCCAGGGAAGTAGTTGTTTTCAGTCCATTAACCTACAGTGTAGGGAGTTGAGACTGGCCCGAACAAATTGTTCCTTTAGATAGTTTGATTTATAGCCAGTCTTCAAGTATGCACACTGACTATATGTGAGAAGATTACAAAAATATTGATGATTTTTTTCAGAGACAAGCGTCGAGAAAGACATGTATTATACTAATACAAAGCTGAATGCCTGGCTACAAAATTCGATGAAAAAACTAGAGGTCCATATTTGAAAAAATTAAGTTGATGATGAAATCTGAAGAACGAAACATCGCATGGCAAATTGGTTTATGTCAAATTATAACAAATATGAAACAGTATTGAAAGTTTCTCTGCCTTTTTAATATCTTTCGAAATGAAGGCGATATTGCCAAAGAACGAAATTCAACAATGGGGAATGTTCCTCCTGACGAAAATCAAGAAGTTTTCATAAAAGAGCTCTAAAACAACGCATTTTAAACTTATCATTTCAACCTTTTTCTTTAAAAAATTATTTGAATACCTTAAAAAGAGGAATAAAATAATGCAGTCAACATTTAAAGGGATTCGTTTCTATTTCACCATTTGGCAACATCGGTTACAGCTAATAAAGGACAATGAATCTGTTACCTGTATNTGAAGGTCGACTCTTTCAGTTGTATTGCCAATTGCATATACAAAAAAATTTCTGTGAAGATTACTGCACTGATGCCTGTCGGATATAATTCAACGCCCTTCGTGGTATTAGCCAGGGGAATAGTTGTTTTCTGATAGGCGTCAGTCCATTAAATCTACTGTGTAGGTATATCGAGACTGGCTGGAACGTTTGAAGTTCATTTGCTTTAAATTTCTTTCTATTCAAATAGATTTATCTCCCGGGAATTATGACACCTAATTAAACATTTTCAATTTATGTTCAGTTATCGTGAAATTGAACATATTCTCACATACAATCGACCTACAGAAAACTCACTTCAAAATCGCCAATTTTCTTCCAATGGTTTTGTTAGCAGTTATTTTTCCTATAATTTTCACCGATTTGCAAATGCTCCTTTCTTTTCAGATCTTCTCATATTTTCAATCAACGCATTACCCTACCTCGAATTATTATCTCTTGTTTGGAATCCTCATTACAACATCCACAATATTGAACGAATTCTGAATTACATCAATTTCAAAAATCATATACTAGTTGTTGCTCTCGGCTTCCCCTGTGTAGAATTTGGTTTGTCACATTTAGTTTCGTAACAAACCATTTTGAACAAATAGTTATAATATTTTTTTATTAACCCAAAACCTCAGGTTTCCAACTTCAAAACTGACGAAATTCGATACACTCTCCAAACCCCTTTCTTGATGCTTATTTACGCTATACAAAGAACCTACCTGCATATTTCAATATTCTAGGTTCAGTAGCTTCGGCTGTGTGTTAATATTGTATGAGTGTCAGTCAATTAATAGTTACCCACTTATACAATATTGAATAGGATCAGCAAAAAAAAACTGAAAGATTTTAATGAAATACATTGTTAATCCTACTCCTACTGATATCATAAATATTTTGTGAGGATGGGTGAATGTAATGTATGTTTTTACGTTTTATACTTTTCCACGCCTAAAAAGCTCAACGGATTCAAATGTAAGTTGGTATATACAGTGTGGTCCACTAAGTGTGCAACAAACAAATGGGAAACTTTTTTATTATTGATTTCTCAGGAAATTTTATTCTTGACAAAAGTTGGTGCATGTTCCAAAACAATACCAAATGTACCTGAAATGGCTTTATGACAAACACCATACAGGATAGGCCAAAAAATATAAAGTTCGTTCAGGAGTAAAGTACCCTTATTTCAAAAAATTCAGAAATATGTTGAAGAGAAAAGTTGCTTTGAATTAAAAGTTATGTTCAGATACAAAGTTATGGCCTGCTATTCGATTTTTTTTCTTTTGGAAAATTTTGAATTACCCCCGTAGGATACGTATTTTTACTATTTTGATTCAATATGATTTGAAAAAGCCACAATTGAATCAGTTTGGAGTATTTTTTATCAAATTAAAGTGTATTTGTAAAATTTACATGGATTTGTATTTTTTTATGTGACCGTCAACTTCATGTTTGTTGCAACGATATTTAACAGAACTCTAGAATAAAACAATTACTATTTTAACGAGGCAAGCAGTTTACTAAGTATAACGTTCATATGAATAAACTGTCAAAATCTATCGCGGATAGCCATGAACAAAAAAGAATCAATAAGCGATAGTACAGAAAAATACAGTAGGTAACTTAACNGTTTAAACACTCTTACTCTTTTTCAACTGAATCTATAATCTTGAAATATGCAGGTAGGTTCTTTGTATAGTGTAAATAAGCATCAAGAAAGGAAACCAGGAATTTCCATTTCCAAAGGGAAAAAATAGGGATTCGAAGATTGAAGATTTCAATATGGAAATCTGAAGTTTTGGGTTAATAAAAAGAATATTGTAACTATTTGTTCAAAATGGTCTGTCACGAAACTTAATGTGACAAACCAAATTCTACGCGGGCAAATAAGCAGCGGTCAACAGCTAGAAATTTATTTTTTACTTCAAAAATACAGTTACTAAAAAAATTTGCCAACTGTACTAAAAAGACACCATCTATAGGATCGTTCTCTGCTGAATGATAGATAGATTGAAAAATACGATAGGTGGCGTCTTCACTTAATCAAACTTGTCTTTCATGGGCAATTGAGTCCGGCAATTGGTTCACCTTAGCACCAATGATGAAACCTATGACGGGTCGAAACAGCGCTCTCTGATGTTCAATCTCGTGGCTGTGGTTTGAAAACAAAGTCTACTTAAAAAAATGTATAACTAGGAGGGAAAATAGATAAATTCCCTTCAGTCATTTCATCAGTCACTTATCTTCAAATTTGAAAAACATGTATGATCTATGTAATGAACATTCATGAAAAGGTGTCAATTGACATCATCAATTCACCTAAATCAAACATTTTATTGAATTTTCCTTAGGTTTTCATACTCATAGAAGCCTTGGCTGATGGTGGAGTCAAGATGGGTTTGCCAAGAGATCTAGCGTACAGACTGGCTTCCCAAACAGTTCTTGGAGCTGGTCAGATGGTTCGAGACTCTGGAATGCACCCAGCAGTACTCAAAGATAATGTCACCTCTCCCTCTGGAACGACAGCTGCAGGGTTACATTTCTTGGAAAAATCTGGTAAGAAAAAGTATCTTCTGAAGGTTCGAGAAGACTCGTAGCTATGGGAATGAAATGATACTAAACCATGGAAATGAAACTATTCTCGAGAGGCAGTAATAGAACACTCCACTACTTCAAAAAGTGCATATGTCCACTTACAGTTTTATATGCAATGATTCTTGATTTCTGAAAATTGTTAATCGAATGATGTTAAATTGACAAAACTTGTCTTTCTAATGACAACAGAAATATAACAGAGATGACAATCTCTCACCTATTCGACTTTAGGAGTATTTGAAAAGGAAGTCATCTGAGCAATTCAGGGACACGAATACTGTTATATGGTGTCTTTTGGTAATACATCCAAGCCATGAAGAAGTTAACCTTTCAGTAGTCGCGCTGAATATTAGAACACTAGTGGTCGCTGCGGACTGCCGGTCCGCATTAACAAAATACCCACATTTTGTCATAATTAGTAATACATAATGTACATTTAGGGTAATAAAACAACTAATAAATAGAAATTAGTATATTACGTTGTTTTATAGGCAAAAAAAACTAACTAAATATATATCCGGTGTACACATCAATTTCAAAATTCTTATTCCCAATACGCCGTTTCAAAACATTCTGGGCAAATTATGAGAGCATGCTCTAAACATACATAGGTGTAACATTTTTTACAAAAATAACGAGCGGGACGATTTTTTTTTTCGATCGCACATAGCACATCGACCTCTTTGATTTGCTGGAGGTTCCGGAGGCTGCTCAACAGGTTCTATCCCTAGAATCTCCCTAATTCTGAATTTTATTGACTTTGGTGTATTTGATAAAGTGGAGCGAATCCTTATCTGCTCGCTTAGAAGTTCAAACGCTAGTTTACACTGAAGAAAATTTGATAAGTGATATTAGTTAGGCATTGTGTCCTTTTCAATAAATATTATTAATTTGCAGATGAACATGAACCCGGGAAAAACTAAACGTCAAATTTCCTCCGAAATGAATATTTGTCATACAAGTGCTTGGAAACATATTAAAAGAGCTGTTCAAAATATAAAAAAACACATATCTCAAAAACTGCATTCGGGTGATCCCTAAAGGCGATTAGAATTTTATAATTTGCTAATAAGAAGACCTGATTTTCCTGTCTTCCTGTAAAATGCAATTTGGACAGATGAAAGCACTTTTACGAATTGTGGGATATTCAACCGAAATAACGAACACATTTAGACCATAAACAACCCCAGGCAGTTTAGAGAAATTCGACTTCAAGTGCGTTATGGTATTAACGTGTGGAAAGGAATTTTCAAAGATAGAATTTTGGGTCCTCATTCATTCGAGGTGGCCAGCAAGGTCTCCAGACTTAAGTGTTATGGATACATTCTTATGGGGTAAATTGAGGAGGGAAATTATTCGTGCAGTGAATAACATTCGAAGAAGGGCAGGAATGTGTTATCATGAACAAGGCCAGCATTTTGAACATTTGCTGTGATTTACTTTTGTCTCTACATTTTGTTCAAAGTTCTATTTTCATTGAAAAGGACACAATATCTAATTTACCTCATTCACACCTCATTTATTAAATTTTGATTGTTGATTCTGTCTTCGTATTTTTTCATTGGCTTTTCAAACGAACCAAACTCGATGAGATTTTGATCCAATAACTTGAACATAGTTCGATGTAGTTGTCTTTCGGGATACAAGTTTAAATACATTTCCGATGTCCTAACACTGTTTCTATCGTATTTGTAATACATTCGTATCATATCTCTTTTTTCTTCATTCGTGAAAGCCCTTTTTCGCCAAAAATTCAATGATTTGTACAATAACGAAATGTCATTGAGTGTAACAAATTGAAAGTCAAATTTAAAAANCTTTACTTTTAACTATCAAAAATTCTGGTTGATAGCGGTTAAGAAGTGTTTATTTTTGGAACATATTCTAAATAATTAATGTAGAATTGATGATAATTCAAATCGAATCTTTCGCTAGTGCAATGGAATTCAACCACTTCTGCTACACAATATGAAAGCTCAACTCATCTTAGAGGCCTAGATCGATATATTATACCAACACTTCTCCGAATGAAACAAACTTTTCAAACGAAAATAGGCTTCCTTATGACAGAGGCCTGCAAATGCAATATTTCCCAAGTCAAATAATGTTATAATAAAGCATTCTACTACACCGGGTGTTGCAAATAATTGGATCAAATCTCCTTCGACTCTCTTCTCAAGATGAAATAGAAGTTCGCTCAATGTTTTCAATATGACCAACTTCAAATTTTTTTTCCGAAATTAAACCACATTGTCTCCAACCATCTTTTTATTATATATCAGAGACTGATTGGAAAAAACCAAGAATCCAATATATTGCTTTGCTGACGACAGCACACTTGTCTCGTCATTCCATTGGATTCCAAGACATCGGCTAGGGAGGCACATCTTCACCGGCAGCTGGAGGTTGCATATCTTAATGAAGGTCTAGAAGTGATTTCGAATTGGGGTGAAATAACCAGGTCCAATTCAACGCCACAAAAATCCAGGCATCGGTTTTCTCCAAGAAAATGAATGTCTCCTAACCGGATATATTAATTTCAAGTCAGACAATTCCGCTTTCTGCTTCTATAAGTTTGTTGGGGGGTTAAACTGGACAGCAATATGTCTTCGGACAATCATGTCGCTGGAATTGCAAAGGCTGCTTCTAGAAATCTTGGAACACTGTTCCGAACCAGGTAACTGTACACACCTCAGCAAATTTTGATACTTTATAAAGCTCAGATCAGACCTTCTTTGGAGTATTGTTCTCATATATGAATCTCCGCCCCCAAACGTACCCTGAAGTTGCTGGATTCCATCCAGAAAAGAGCCATGCGCATGATTGGAGACGCGAACATCACGTGCAACCTTGACATCCTGAAACATCGAAGATAGGTTGGAGATTGGTCCCTCTTCTATAGATACCGTCACGAGAAGTGATTCGCTACTTTCGCACAGGCACCTCTCTAAGAGTGCCTTAAGGATTTTACTGTAGTGTTTGTGTTTTGTCCTTGAAAAAAATTCTAACGGGGATCCCAAAAGCAATCCGTTGCAAAGTGAAGCTTCAACATCGATGGTAGAATGAGATTCGCTTTTTGTCTATCTTTACAGATGCTACCAGAGGCTTATATAGCAAACAGCGGTGGTTTAAGATTTCCGTCTACCCCATAGATAGAGTTTTCATAAGACGACATGTCATTACCTTGTTCTTGTTGAAGGCAGAAGTGTTTGAACGTTACGCTCATGGCGACGCCATATCACTGATCAGATCTATGGCACAGCACTGTCATGAATGCAGGTTTTTGGCTCTGACATCGTTTCACTTCAATCATCATTTCACCCTTCAGTCTAAAATAATTATTCTTGATATTCAATATTAGTTGATCTTACGTTCATTTCAATAAAAAGTTCGATTTATTTGAATGATCTGTTGTAATACCAAATACACTCATTGGAACATATAATCAAATAAATATTATTTTCAGGTTTTCGAGCTGCTCTAATAGGGGCAGTAGAAGCAGCGACTGTGAAAAGTCTTGAAGTATCCCAAGAAACAGAAACATTGATTGAAAAAAGTTTTCGATGAGTTCTCAGCAACTTGGCAAGTGAACAAGATACTGTGATCCATAGTACTGTATTAGAAGTATCTAGAAATTATAAAATGCGTAGGTGGTACCAGGATACCTATATGAGATGTATTTATTCAAGGTGAAATAAAAATTAATGACAACCCAACTTATTTACTTCACTACCTGTTAATGTATTCAGACAATTGATGTTCGAACTTCCGTTATTTAACAAGAAACATTGACAAAAGCTCTCAAGCGAAAAAACTATTTGGAATACGTAGAATAGGCAAAAATCCCCGCAAAAATCAAAAACAATTCACGTTTGTTTGGACGGGGGACATGTTTTAGCCTTAAAACCATTGCAAAACCTTCATTCCTTTAATCCAGTGTTTCTCAAAGTGTGCACCGCGGCGCCCTGGAGCGCCGTGGAACCTTTACTGGGGCGCCGTGGATCACGGGTGAGTCTCATGGTACAACGTTTTACAACATAGATAACTGAGAGTAGGTAAAGGTAATCCTCTGATAATATGATAATATCGGTAATTGCAAAATGCAATCCGTTCAGACAGCCACCGACATCCTTTTATTATTTAAATAGTAGTCTTTACGTTCGTGGCGCCGCGATAACCTTCAAAAAACATAAGGGAGCCGTGAATTCGAAAAGTTTGAGAAACACTGCTTTAATCCAAGGTGTCATCTCCTATTTTAAGAAAAAAGTGCTTGCGATTTTCTATACATTGTTGTTTTGCTTCGATTCATTCGTTCAAAAGATATAGAGCTCAGAAATAAACACAACTTTTTACGAAAAATTCAAGGTATATCAATTCTCAATAGAAACTTATAGTAATATTTTCAATATTATAAGCAAACTAGTTGTTAACCGCGGCTTCGACCGCGTAGAATTTGACAGACCATTTTAAACAATCACTAATAATAATAGTATAGCGTCGTCCAATCGCTTTCCGAATTGGAAGGACGAAATCCTGGCCTTGCGATTCGGAAAATTGAACGGCGTGTACACAAGAGAGGCTAAGATTACATAGGCGAGACAACACGCGTCTCGCAACCAATGTATGATGGATTACAGGGCGGCCACTGATCAGGTGGCATCCTTCTGAAAGGATATCGATGAACAACTGCAGCCACTCAACTTAGACACTCCAGTCCTAGCGCAGTTCGAAGCTTTCAACAGAGAGCTTCGACAACCTGAGCTGTCGAAGCTCCTACCAATATAACCCTTTCAAATTAAACAAGATTCCGTTTGGCTGGGATTCAATCAACACATGCAAGACCTTATTAGTCACAGCTCTGAAAATTCAGGACAGAAACTTCTTTCTTCTTTTACAAAATTATGTAACTTTATTTTCACTGGTAGGGTTTCTCCAGAAATTTGTCATATACCTTTTGGCGCTTCACTGTGTGCTCTTCGTAAAAAGGATGGAGGAGTAAGATCGATTGCTGTCGGTACCTTTTATCGTCGACTGGTAGCTAAACTTGGTTCTATGAGGATCAAAGACGAACTAGGATTGATGGTACTTTCACTATAGTTTGGTTTCGGTACTGCAAGTGGATGTGAAGCTGTTGCTCATGCTGCTCGAAATCTTCATCCAAATCCCGATTCAAAAATTTTCCTGAAAATAGATTTCAAAAATGCCTTCAATATGATTGATAGAAACATCATGCTTCGTAAGGTTAAAGATTCGTTTCCAGGATTATATCAAGTCAGTGTTATAAATCAGCTTCCTATTTGAGTTTTGGTGAACATCTGATTCTGTCTGAGAAAGGTGTTCAAAAAGGTTACCTCTTAGGACCTACTCTTTTTTGTCTGACCATCAACGAACTCACTAGAAGTTTATTTATCATCCGAATTTAATTGTTGGTATTTGGACGATGGCTCAATCGCTGGCGATGAAAACATTGTTTCAAAGGATTTAGAAAAAATCATTGATTATTCAAAATATCTTGGACTTGAACTAGATTTTGATAAATGCGAATTTTGGAAAAGTCTAAATGGTGTCTCCTGGGTGCTGGGATTCATTTTCAGAACATCTTCGAGAAAAACGGGAATCACTCAAATTGCTGACAACCTGATTGAACGAACTTCCTAAACACGTTGCATTTTTTTCTTTCAAAAAATTTTTTGGCCATTCCAAAACTCATGAACGCCCTCAGATGTTTCCCCACTTGGTCAAGCCAGTTAGAGCTTGGCGAATTTGATAATTTACTCCGTAACACGACGGAATATGTTACAAACAATTTTTTCAATGATGATTCATGGCTTAAAGCAACGCTTCCTGTTAACCTTGGCGGATTAAGGCTACGTTCGGCTTCTTCCTTAGCTTTACCAGCTTTTCTGTCGTCGGGCAGTAGTGTTTCTTCTTATCGATTCCATCCTTCCTTCCATATTTATCAATATCAAAGAAGTTTTTTATGCTGAAGGTGAATCACTTTGGCATGCCACAACTAATATTGCTCCTCCTGCAGATAAAAAGAAAAAACAAAGAGCATGGGACCCACCTCTTCCGAATATTGTAAACGATAAACTTTTGAAATCTACAAGTGTATACGATAAGGCTCGTCTGAAAGCAGCAATGATCAAGGAATCGGGTGCTTGGTTGAATGCTTTACCTGTTGCATCTTTTAGAACACTATTAGACGATGAATCTTTCAGAATAGCAGTAGGACTTGTGATGGGTTTATCTATTTGTGTACCTCATACTTGTGTTTGCGGTAGTGTAGTTGATGAGAAAGGTACACATGATTTGAGTTGCAGGAGAAGTGCAGGACGTACATCTCGACATCACCAGGTGAACGACATTTTGAAACGAGCTATGGTGTCAGCGGTTGTTCCTCCAATTTTGGAACCCTTTTAGGTACCAGTCGAGATGATGGTAAACGACCAGATGGTATGTCTCTCAAACCACGGAAATACGGTAAACCTGTGGTATGGGACTTCACTTGCGTTGACACGGTGGCGGCTTCCCATCTAGCCGAAAGTTCGAAGTCTGCTGGAACTGCAGCATTCTCTTGCGGAAAATTTAAAAGAAAAAAATATCAAAATCTTGGTAACAAACATCTGTTCCATCCAGTAGCGGTTGAAACTTTTGGTGTTTATGGCCCAGAGTCTCTGTTATTCGTTCACGAACTCGAAGGAAGATAGGCCAAGCAACGAAAGATCACCGTTCTACCTCTTTTTGATAGAAAGAATTAGTATTGCTATTCAACGTGGCAATGCTGCTTCAGTCCTTGGAACTATTCCTCCTTCACATACTTTTGATGAGATCATGCATTGCCCTCATTTCTGTGTGGAACAAAAAAACTCTTCGAAACAAGCCGAGATATGTGTATATTCATCATTCTCCTATCAAGGTTAATTCACAAGTGATTAATCCACCTTTTTCTTTTTCAGTGCGGTGAATGGACTCAGGTTATTCTTGCCCCCCCAATTATGAACTGCAGTTCTCGTGGTTCTGGTTACCTTTCAGTGGAAGAGCTTCATGAAGCAAGAGTCGAATCGATCCCTCTACGAAACCCTTCATCACTTAGAAGGATCGATTGCAGCTTGAGAAATGGTTCAAATAGAGATTCTGTGAAACATGTTTTTTCTTACGAATCAGTAGACAGGTCTCCTGAAAATCTTGAGAAGAAAATTGGATTAGATAATTTAGAAAATACTTGCTACATGAATAGCATTTAGTGTAGCATGTAGTATTGTTCATGAAGAAAAATTCAAAGAACAAGGTTTTAACGATGAACGAGAACGAGAATGTTCACAATTTATTTACCAAACTCAAACAATGCAGTTGCAATTTCGAAAGAATGTACGATCTTTCCCACCAACCGATTTCCTGGAGTCTTTGAAGTCCACTAGATACTCGTTAGGACAACAAGAGGATTGCTCCGAAATCTTGGGGTTCTTGTTGAATACTCTTCGTGAACAAACAAGTAGTAGAATCAATACCCCTCACCGCTCTGGATTGAATGATTCCGTGCAGTCTATCTCGTCTTGTGTTTGTAGTAACAAAAACGTATGTGATTTCCTAATATGACTGATAACCAGTCCGTGCAAAGCTTATTATCAAATCATCTAAAAATGGAACTTTTAACGGGTGATGATCAACTGTATTGCCAAACATACGCCAAACTAATTAGTAAATTAGTAAATTATGAGTAAATTATGAGAAAACTAGTATAGCTGAGGCACCAGTCAATCTAATAATGACACTGATGATCTTCAAACATGATCAATCTGTGACGGATGCACCAAACTCTTACGAAAGTTCGAAATAGATGAACACTTCAATCTAGCAGTCGGTTCGACATGGGTGCTTTCTTCACTTACTAGAATTGACTGCCATGTAGATCGGTGGTTCAAGTCCCAGGCTGAACCCGTGTTAGGAATCACACGCTAATAGGTAAGACCACGTTAATCTATAGCTCGCACAAGTTTCGACTCCTGAGGGTTGTCGTTCATAGGGGTGCGACAGCTGATCAACGGAAAAACAGATTTTGAACTATTATAATCTTCATGCCGTCATTGTTCACTGTGGTTCTGGTGTTGAATCAGATCGTTATTACACATTGGTCAAAGACGAAACGGACTAGTTTAAGTTTGACGATAGTCTTCTTCAACCGTAACCCACCCAATTGAATCTAGCAATTTAAACATAATCAGTGCCGTAGATATTGATTTACTGAGTTCATTCATTTTTTCACGTCCATTAATATTAGTGATGATCAGAAAACTGTTTAGTATTTTGTGGCAAAAGTTTGAAGTAATTTTTCCATTATCATTTATAATTCATGTTAGAAGTCAATTGTATTTCATCAGTTCGGATTTCCATTGTCTAATATAATATAAGTTGATTGAAGAAGTCGATTGCATTGTAGGTTCTTTTCTAATTTATATATTTCGGGAAAATAGACTTCAGAGAAATTTCTTTCACTGTTTGAGATTTCTAAGACCCATATCAATTACTTGGAAGAATAAAAAAATACAAGCGTCCTCCGTATTTGGCACATCTACATTTTGATTTTTGTGTTTGATGTGTTTGGCGCATAGACAAATTCTCTTGCCTAAGGTTTGGCGTATCCACATTCGACAATTGACAGTGACAGTTGACCAGTGTCATTGCAGTGGATTGATGAATGGACAAAAAAGTTAGAGATTTTGAGTGTTGTGATGACTTTTGAAAATCTCACTGAGAAATAAAAGCAGCAAGTTGAATATATTGATCAATAGTTCGCAACGTTTCTATGAAAGAAAGATTACGAGTAATTTCCTAGATAGAAACTAATGAGTGTTAAATTGGTTCTGAAAAAGTGGCAACATTTTTTTTTATATGATGGAAGTAGATCTGATGACTTATGGTGATGAAAAAACCGAAATGAAATTTCAGAAAGAAAATGTCTACAATAAACTGCTGCCATATGGAGACGAACTGGAGGAGGAATCTTCTAAGCTATATTCTGATATTAAAACTAACCTAGTTAAATCTGTTCTGGCTAGAGAAATGCGACCTGGATGTGCCTTATGGACATCTAGATTAATCAAGTAAGTAGAGATAAATATACATGAATTTTAGCTGTAATAGTAGTATATTAAATAAATATAATTGTAACACCTGTTGTATCATGAAAGGCATCACAATGATGATGGTGACACAGCTGATTCCAAACTTGACAGCTAGTATAGTCACGAATTGAAATTCGTCTCAAATAAACATTAAGCTGCTTCAAATATTAGTAATAGCTTGTTAAATTCAATACTAATGTTATCATTTTTGAAACTATCAAGGACATTATTTGATGCTCGGTACATTCATAAACAGATTAGTTATTATAAAAACCTGTTTTTACTGTTCATATTTTTTTTCCTGGTTAAATGATTCATTGAGGAATCAATTTTTCTTTGAAAATCGTAATGGAGCTTTCTCTTGTAATAATAACTCATTATAATATATAAAAAGTAAAATTATACCAAAATATAAATGTTATCCAATAAAAATCTGAAATATAAATGGAAACATGAGTTGAATAAATATTAACTTGAACACTTATATAATTTAAACTAAAAGAGATATGGAGGTTATAATTCACTAAGCATATATAATGTATATATAAATAAAATTTGGCAGATATTCTATCACGGAACAAAGTTGTTCTCAAGATTCACAAATGTCAAAAACAAATTAAAGAAAATTAAAAGATTTCAAACCAAGTTACTTAACGATGTTTTGATTGTTAGTATCCACAATCGTCTTCGGGTGATAACTGGACTTATTCCTTCGAGATCTGACTATGGGTTATTCGACAGCTTTCACCAATCCCCTCTTTCCCCTCTTAGCTTCATTAGTTTTTAGCAGAAGTTGGTCGTGTTCAACTTGATTAGAGGTTTCCATATGTTACATATCTCTACACTAGCTTGGCTAAATACGTTGTTGGACAACATATATGCGGCTTCTTTGAATTTTCTCCTAAACCAGTGTTCCTCCTTGTGGATGATTTCAGCCTGAGCCCACTTGATGTTATGTTGATGAGCCCAAACATGCTCTGCTATTCCGGATTTGCTTTGGCTAGAAGACAGCAAGAGGTTCACAAGGAAGAGAAGTCGCCACAACCAATACTTATACTTCCGTACATTAAAGGAAAGGATAAGTCGGAAAGGATAAGAAAAATTGGGCCCAAGTATAACATCAGAACCTGCTTCAGATCTGGGAACACTATCCGAAGCAGTCTCACGAAAACCAGGCCACCAAACGCGGACTGCGATTCCAAGAATTGCATTTACCGGATACCAGTGCGGAGAATCATACATCGGTGAAACTAAGAGGCCATTGAAAGTTCGCATTGCCAAGCACAAGAAACACACGCAGCGAGGAAAAACCAGCAAATCGGGAATAGTGAAGCATGTTTGGACTCATCAACATAACAACATCAAGTGGTCTCAATCTGAAATAATCCACAAGGAGGAACAGTGGTTCAGGAGAAAATTCAAAGAACCCGCATATATGTTGTCCAACAACGCATTTAGCCAAGCTAGTGTAGAGATACGCGACATATGGAAACCTATAATCAAGCGGAACACGACCAACTCCCGCCAAACGGTCATCTCCCACTAAAACCGATGAAGCTGAGAAAGGGAAGATGGGATAGGTGGAAGCACTTGAATGACCTATAAATAGTCAGATCTCAGAGGAATAAGTCCAGTTATCACCCGAAGACGATTTTGGATACTAACAGTTGAAACGTTGTGAAGTAACTTGGCTTGGAGTATTTTAATTTTTAGTTTTCATTTCTTGTTAATAATTTTTAATTTTCATCTCGTGTTAATAGTTCAATTTTTTAATTGTTGCTTGTATTTTATTCCGGTGTAATTTCAGGTTTTTTGCTTAATATAATTGTTATTATTCAGCTAATCTTTTTAATTCTTTATAAATTCTTTCAGGGATTCCAAGATCAGTTTATATCATATTAGACAATGGAATTTCGAACTAATGAAATGTACTATAAATTGAAGTTGTTCGTAAAAAAACATCCAGGTCCTTCACAGGAGAAACACATGCTAAAACCCTGCTATCAGTACCTGGTATCTGGTATCAGAAGTATCAATTTTTTTTATATAAAAACTGGAGCAACATTTTTCAATATCTAATTGTAATTTGTTTTGGGAACACTATGTAACCAATCTATTGAGGTCAAGTTGCATCAATGCAAAGTCATAACATGATCTAAAAATTTAAGGTCATCTGTGAACATCAAAAAGTCAGTGTGATTGAAACATTATGTGATATCATTGATAAAAATGAATAACATTGGTGCACAGTGGGGGGAACCCTGAGGTACCCCTGGAGAGACCTAAATTTAATCTGATATAACACCCTCCCGTTTTAACTTGTTGGGTTCGACTACTTGAAAAACTACTGAACCAAGTTACAGTTGATTCAGAGAAACCAAATAGCCTCAATTTTTTCAATAATAATATCAAGATTGTTATTGAAAAAATTGAGGCTGTTGTGATCTAACCGTTTGAAAGCCTTGGAAAAATCAGTGTACACAGCATCCATTTGCCCTTTACTTTCCAACACATCTAATATATTGTTATTTTTTTTACATTCATTTAATGTTGCATCAACCTCAGGGATTATTCAATTCAAATTTTATAACAGATTTCTTACATTAAGTTTTCATATACGCTACAGTAGCTTTATACGTCTTAGAAAGGCAATTAGTTTTTCAGAGTCGCAATTTTGTCCCAACACTACTTCAATTGAAGAGGGAATGTCACACTAAATTCTCTCGTTGTAGTGAGGTACGCACATTTCTACAGGTGTACTCCTTATACCAAATGCATGTCTTTCTTGAAAAGGGAAAAATCATACGAAAAATAAGGAAATAAAGTTCTCGGAGGTACAGTTTCGTTTGGATTAACGGTTTTTTTTTATATCCACAAAACTGCATTGATCTTCGATTATGACTAATTTAATGAAATAATAATGAATTATCATATAACTTTGTAACATTTTTTTATTTTCAGGTATATAAAAATATATGGGATGAAGTTTTCTAAAGAGGATCATATTGCTTTGATAAAATTATTCTATGAGCTAGTTATTATCCCAGACTTGGAGCCTACAAGAGTCAATAAGTGTGCAAGCACCCTTATTCAGCTACTGAAGTGAGTTTTTATTTCAAAATGTAGATTTCACAAGCAATAATAGTTGAATCATATGGTAATTTTGGCAAAATAGTTTTTTTTTTGTTTGTGGAACCTTTTTTATGTGAACAATGGGTTAGTTGATCAGATCAACAATTATTCATTACAATTCTTGGAGTATGCGTTAAAATCAAAGTTAGGATTTTAATTATTATCTGTGAATCTACGTATAACAACCAATTATCGACAAAATACAATATAGAAAGTAAATACAGAGTGTAACTAAATAAGTGTAAAACATTTGAACTAACACACTTGCAGAATCATCCCAGCTTCAACCAGATGAATTATCTCGAGAAAAATATCTGGTAAAGGGGGGAATCGAAACCATGGCCTTCCGATCGTGAGCCGGGCGCAATACCACTGCGGCCAATTCCACAACTGAACATCGAAGAAAGGTTGGAGATTTGTCTCTCTTCTTTAGATACTTTCACGGGAAGTGTTCAAGTAACTCGGCATATTTTATTCCACCAAGAGCGGTACATATCAGAAATACGCGACGGACTGTGGCTGCTCATCGTTTTGAGGTTCAACTCGGTACACCTCGTACTTCACTGTTCAAGAAGTATTTCGTTTGGAGAACTGCTTTCATGTGAAATAAACTTTCTGAGAACGTTTTTCCAAATGGATGTAATCTCCAGCGATTCAAATCCAATGTGAATCGCTACTTTCGCACAGGTACCACTCTAAGAGCGCCTTAAGGATTTTACTGTAGTGTTTGTGTTTTGTCCTTGAAAAAAAATACTAACGGGGATCCCAAAAGCAATCCGTTGCAAAGTGAAGCTTCAACATCGATGACAGAATGAGATTCGCTTTCTGTCTATCTTTACAGATGCTACCAGAGGCTTATATACCAAACAGCGGTGGTTTAAGATTTCCGTCTACCCCATAGATAGAGTTTTCATAAGACGACATGTCATTACCTTGTTCTTGTTGAAGGCAGAAGTGTTTGAACGTTACGCTCATGGCGACGCCATATCACTGATCAGATCTATGGCACAGCACTGTCATGAATGCAGGTTTTTGGCTNACATCAAAAGATAAAATTGTAGATCAGTAGATAAAAATAATACAATAAAAATTTATACAACAAAGTCAGAATTACAAAAATTAAAACAATTGTAGTTATAAAAATTGAATATGACACATTTGTTGAAAAAAAAAATGCGAAGCCCCATGGGAGCCATCACCCATGGAATTTGAACAAGAGAAGTACTGAGTGTGACACATCATTGAAAAATTAGTTTTATAAGAAATTCATCCATGTGATGTAACATTTCATTTTGGCGTAAGTGGTCTGTTCTACAGATTCAATCACCTCTAGGTGAAACGGTGGTTTGATCCCACAGGTCGGACGATCGACGTTGAACGGTAAGACCTCGTTAATCTTTAGCTTGCACGAGGTTCTTGGGAAGCGACATCTGGTTAATGTCAAAACAGATTTCAACAGAAGAATTTTTTGGCCACCACTCTCCCCAGATATAAACTCTCTTGATTTCATTTCAAGGGCATCTATGAAAGAGTATGTAATAATGAACAAGAATTACAGGCAATACCAAATAATCTGCTAGCAGTTAGAAATAAAGATATTATTGTCCAAACATACAAATTGCTATACAAAATTTAAGTAACGAAATGTTTTGCATAAAAAAAGTCTTTTTTATTTCGTAGTTTTTACAAAGACCACACATTTTGAGTGTGTTATCTTGAGATACAAATATTTTATATTGTCAATTTTACAGAACAGAATTTAAAAAATAATTTCTCAGCTTTTCTGGAAACTTCAAATTTTCAGAAATATATTGCAAATAAAAGACTAATACTCCTGCTACTTGCTCTAAAAAATCATTTAGAGTCTCTTTTGGTTTTTTTAAGCAATTTGTTTGTGAGAAAAACAAAGTTTTTGTAACATTCACAAGAATGAAGATGGAAATGGTGAGTAATTGGACCCCATGCTAGTTTGGACTTTTCATCAAAATTGACTTGTAATTACCCTGTATATTATCCATAACAAGCACTTTTCTCAAACACCAGAATTGCAATACTTTTAGATGAAGCGGTCTTGCCGCTTCTACTATAAAGTAGCGGCTTCTTTGATTTTTCAAATGGAACACCCCGTATATA
>NW_019294267.1:7560-27019 GCF_000500325.1 Leptinotarsa decemlineata
ACTATCCACTCAACACTATACACCTCGATAATGTAGTTACATCAATAACCCCAAAATCGAGAATTTTGTAGTTACGACAGTTTACCTCTCAGGTACAGAATTTAATACAATTTTTGCGTAGATATTATAATTCAGGAATCGCAAAGTTGCGAAATACTAGAAAAATCGAGCAATTGAATTGAATACTTCAAGTAACACTTTTTATGGGATTTTCACTGAATATTTTGCAAAACCGAAGCACTTGTATAACTGTGTACTGTATACTATACTTTTCTCTGGCGTATTCATACTAGATATATTTTTAAAGTGGTCATAATCATTACTGGTTTCTAATTATGAAAAAAAAACTACTTGTAGTCTCTACTATTTAAACTGACACTCAATCCATTGTAACGTTATTTCTACAAGCTCTTCAACTTCTAAATACAGTGACTAGTTTTTATTCAGTTATTTTGTTCAAATAAAGAAACATATTACTTCCAGCTTACTTCAAGACCTTCACAACCGTACGAAAGAGAACACCAATGCTTTTACTCACTTTGGCGATCACGGTCTTCAACCTCAGTTCACAGATGGAGCAACTATATTTCCAGCTAATGCTTGTCCTCTTATATTTTGAGAATATATTGAAATACTCTTGGAGGGCCATTTATATGTAATGAAGCATAAACATACCTATCTGGCGTGCCTGACGTCACAGACAAGCCTAGCTCTCAGCTGGACGCGTTAACAGGAGTCGTTACGCTATCGTTTAGAGGACAGATGCTATCATAGTCCTCGCCGCCTGCGCGTCACCATTGTCAGCGAGGGATGAGCGATGCGTTACGTCAAAGCCATCTCCGTATCGAGAGAGTTAAGGACCCACTGATGAATACGCATTACTCAGCCACACGCCGTGGAGTAAACATCTCGCTCTCCTACCGTTGAACGGTTACTGCTATGACGTCACACCACTACTAACTTGGTGAGCTCACACCGATGGAACATTCATTACTTGAAGGATCTTCGAAGTATGCAGACGTATGTTTGTACATAGACAAGCACATGATGAAACCCTGTACCGTGAATTCTCACTCACACACACACACACACAATCTCATATGAAAAAAAAATCTGAACGATCCATGCACCAGACACTTCAAGGTCACATCGCCTTAACTTCACTAAACAACAACAAAAAGCAATTAATACGTCATAGTAGTGAGGGGAGACTTAGAACTGGAAAAAAAATCCTGGACGATCCATGCACCAGACACTTCAAGGTCACAACGCTTTGACTCCACTAAACAACAACAAAAAAAAAGCAATTAATACGTCATAGTGGTGGGGGGAAGCTTAGAACTGGCTCAAATTTCCTACTGGGGTTGCATATTATCAAAAAATAATGAAAGCCTCCGTGAAGATTAAAATTTCATTTTGTGATCGAATAAATCACATTATGAGCACTTTGAACTTCCAATCGTACACCAATCACATAATAGACTTTTTCTTCGACGGACTATAATGGGGAAAGTTTCACAAGGATGCTGAAATTAATTTTCAAACCCCCTCTGAGTTTTATTCAACAGATCAATCAATATGCAAGGTTTGGTATATGTAAAGTTTTCATTATATTTAAACTTTTTCAAGGTGAATATGATACAATGTATAGTAATATTTCAGGTTCATTATACAGAGTAGTAGTAGTAGTATCATACAGAGTAGTACAACAAGATAAGAAAATGATGGATGTAGCCGTTAACATGTGTTAGGAAATCATAATGAAGAAAAGATAAGATGAAAGATTATCATTCCTTGTCTCGTCTCATCTTGTCTAGGAAAAGACGAGAGAAGATTTTATTAAAAGGAAAAGTAAAAGGCCAAAAACTTTCTTTCCTACAAGAGAAGTTGTTTCCCTTGAACACTCGTTTTTCGATAAGACAAGAGTTTGGGTCATTTTGGAAAAAACCAGCCAAGAAATGATAAACCTTTTGGCAAAAATGGACGAGAGAAGTCATAAGAACAGTAACCTTATGAAATTTTACATTATTTTTCATGCACAGCTTTCAAAGTTAAATTTTTTTGTCATTCTCGACACTAACACTAGGTGAACTTGTTTCTTTCTTCTCTAAATTTGATGTTTTCATAAAATCTTACCTTCACGTATACCTAATGTTGAATACTTCAAATTCATACTGCATGAAACTGAGAAATCAAACTCTATATGTTTTCATTCTCAGTTTCATTTCTCATTTTTTATGATGATCTCCTCCCACGTAGTTACAACGGCTACATCCATTAATTCATCAAATTTATACAATCACCGAAATACTACAAGCTATTTGGATGACTGAAATGAGCACTAAAAACAATAATATCAAAACGACAAAGACTAGCTGGGATCGAATCAACTAAACCTATTGATGTTCATACGCCCTGTCATCGTGATGAGATGAAGTCCTAATAATATGCTAATATTATGGCTAATATTTGGCTTTCTTCTGCACCATCTTGATACGAAATCTTACAAAAAAAATGAGAAAGTAATCAACTTTAAAAATTATTTTCATATGAAGATGTGTAGATCAAACAAAGAAATGACTTTCAGGCACGAACTGGAAGAAAAAACCCTCGCAAAGGAAAATACTTTAGGAACAAATACTTTTACAGGAACGCTGAATCATACGAAAAATATTCTTTCTATTCCATTTGTATTCCAAAGATTTGTAATGAAATTGAATCAGATATCATTCACAGGATTCCTATATGAAATATAATTAATGAAAGAGGCAAATTCCACTCACATGGAACACGATCACAAAGGTTCCGATATTAAACTTGGAATTACACCATGAAAGATGAACTTGTGGATAGAACTCCGCAATGTACATTTCTGTATGGGAGAGAAATGAAACTAATGGATTTAGCTGCTCTGGCTGGAATGATTTCAATGTCTTTCCGAATGGATGGGTCTGATCTATTCTACAACTATTCTATTTGACTATTAGGCACATGTCAAATCTTGATAATATACATGTATAGACAAAGACAATCAATGAAACTGAATATAAAATTATGACGGTCACATACCATTTTCATTTTACCAGGCGATCACTCAAAATCATCATTTACAATTTATGCAAGATATTTTCTTATTAGTCAGTGGGCTATGCTTGAAGACTGGCAGTAAACAAATCTAAAGCAAATGGAACTTCAAACGATCAAGCCAGTCTCTATATACCTACACAGTAAGTTTAATGGACTGACGCCTATCAGAAAACAACTACTCCCCTGGCTAATACCACGAAGGGCGTTGGATTATATCCGACAGGCGTCAAGTGCAGGAATCTTCGCAGAAAATTTCCTGCATATGCAATTGGTAATACAACTGAAAGAGTTGACCTTCAAGTATGGAACGGGCACACTTGTGCAGTAAAGCGAGGTTTTGACTGTTTCAAGTTCTAGCGGCAAAGGAGAGCAATATTCTCCGAAATGAAATGCGGAAATTTTGAACCTATGAGCGTTGAAGGTTCCGAAGATTTGAATACGAAGTTAATATTTTGAGGGACAAACAACTGTACTCCATATGTGAACAGCCATACAGAAGTGTTGAGGTGCCTTTTATGACCACAAATCAGAACTATTTTCCGTCAATCTGTAAAAAAACAACAGTATTTCTAATCGGTCACTGAATCATGAATAATATCAAAAGGTAAACTGATGCATGGACGGCATACAATATAACAAACTGATAAAGACGGTAAAAGATACAGCCCAGAGCAACTAATTATTATGAAAACAAAATGAACATGCAGAAAGTTCAATACTCTTTCATGAATCGGTAATGTATTGGATTACGAAAATGTTCACTTTGGTATTTGGAAGTGTATGAATACACAATTTATGTTAAAAATCATACAATTCATGGATAACGAAGTTTTTCATGTAAACATCTGTGATAAGGGTTACAAAACAAAATATTGATTTTTAATTTTTTCAAGATCTTGCTCATGAAAAATTTCACTTTGTTATTGAAAGGTGTATGAATCCATAATTTATGTTAAAAATTAAACAAATCATTGATAATGAAGTATATCATAAAAACATCTATAATGAAGGTTACAAAACAAAATATTGATTTTCTATTTTTTTTTCAAGTTCTTGCTATTTCCTAGTTAACTCGTATTCCAATTCCATTTCGACTGAATACTATTTCCTGAAATTGAAAAACGAAAAATGAACCATATGAGATTTTATTCCGTTTCACTCATCAATAAAATAACTCTGGAATGGGAAACAACATTTTTGGCAATAAATAATAATGGCACTACACACTCACAAAATCTCACAGTTGAAATTGAGGAACCGAGGAAGTGAGAAATATATAATGAATATAATTATAAAATCAAACGAATTCACCTAAGTGAAGTTTGATCTCAATTGTATAAAGTACTCGGAATGAATAATAAAAGTGTAGAAACTCCATCCCTGTACCGAACTCTCACAATGAAAGAAAGGAAATCAACCAAAAAAGAGGTGAATGATCCCTGCCTGGTTAGTTAGCTATTGCATATACCACAACCTATTTTGGAGCCCTCATTTGCTACGTATCAAACATGAGTTGGGATCGAAATTATTTATTCCGACGAAACCTTCATATAATCAAGACCGAATTTCTCTAAAGTAAGCTCGTTTGATCTTATGATTATGTTTTGATCTTGTCTCATGAATACTAAAGGTGTAGATGTAGATGTTCAGTGGAAGAACTTCATGGAGCAAGATCCCTTTACAAACTCCTTCATCACTTGGAACGATCGATTGCAGGTTGAGAAATGGTTTTGATGCAGATTCTGTGGAATATGTTCTTCCTCATGAATCAGTAGACAGTTATCCTGAAAATATTGCAAAGAACATTGGATTAGATGATTTAGGAAACACTTGCTATATGAATATGATTTTACCAAGTGTTGTTCATGACCAAACATTTCAAGAACGAAGTTTTAGCGATGAACGAGAACGAAGGTTTTTCCTATTCACCAAACTAACTCAAACACCTACAGTATAGCTGAGGCACCAGTCAATCTGATAACACTGATGATCTTCAAACATGACTCAATAGTAACTAGTAAAAAAATAGTGAATAGTAAATAGTAAATAGTAAATAGTAAATAACTTCAATTGAGACAACTTAATACAGCTTTGGCAAAACCACTGTCATTTATTCGAGATCTGTGATGAAAATTGGCAGATGTTTAGAAAATTTCAGTCCAACTTGCTGAGGTTTGAATTTTTTTGGTAATCGTGTTTAGTATCTTTTTTTTCAAGGACAAAACACAAGCACTACATGAAAATCTTCAAGGCGCTCATAGAGCGGTGCCTGTGCGAAAGTAGGTTTCCACAATAATACAGATCTCAAAACTGGCAAAGTCTGTATTCATTCTTAGAGCCAATAACGCGGTTGATTGGTATGTCAGGTCTTCTGGATTGAAAGTACAGTACTTGATCTCAGGTGGTACTTTATTCAACTTAGCTGGATCTTTTATTATCGATATTTTGAAGAAAAGGCTTTATCTACATTTGAGCTTGCTGTTTGGGTAATTGTCGCGCGATAACAATCAAAACTATCGAAAGAGAGTCCTCTGTTGAGATGGCGAGTTGAGAAACTCATTACTGAAGGTACCTCTACTGTGATTGGGTTCTTGTGTCTCTCATTGTGCCACCATGATCTGAGACCACCATGATCTAGCGACTCTTTTAGGATTCCTCCTACTCTCAGTGCCTGGATGATCAAAACTCCTGCAACCTGCACAAAAAAAAGTACTGACCTGAAATATATAGGTTTTTTACCAAGTCAAGACTTGAACACTAGATACCATGAATTTGAGCTCTGAAGGGGAACAATAACAGAATATGTGTTATAATATTTTGTACACCTACAATATCAGGCAAAATTGAGGAGGAAGCATGAAGTTGATACGTGTTTCAGTCCAATGTGAAAGTATCCACTGCCCAACAAGCTGGATCTCTCAACAATTATATACATTTTTGACATTTTTTATCGACCTTTTTTGCGTAATTGTTACCTTCCACAATCTGAAAAAATATAAAAATTATAATGGAGAACTTTATACAAGTGTAGAAGGGCAAACTTTTCAGTTTACATGATTTTTTCCTCCACAAAAAATGACTTTCGTTGAATATTTTTGACATGTTCTGTTATTAAGAAACCCAAGTATATCGATTGTCGGTTGAAAAAATTTCTCCACAACCTCTTCAATTACCGTATCGTTCAGTTCACATTCCGTATCAGTGCCTTATTTTCGAGATTCTGAATTAGCCTTCGTATTATCCACCGATTTTATGTAGGAGGCGAATGAAGAAATATTTCCAGATTCGCACTATTGTCAAATATTCCGGGTAATTCTGTTCAATTGTTCGTGTTGTACGATGCCCATTCGGTTTATTTTCGCAGTGAGTGTTCTGCTGTGAATTCATTTAGATTTTTGAAGGAGCATTCGACTCCGAAAGAGGCTGTATGAGTTGTTTCAAATGATAGATATGATGTTCTTTCTCGGTTTTTGTCCAAAGCCCGCCTGATTTCATATCGTCAAAATAATTGATTTTCTTTTATTCTCTAACATAATGTAGATGAGCCATTCTTGATCAAAAAGTTTCACAGTGCCTACCTCGTGAATGCCACCGTTTGAATTATACATGGGTTTGAAGTATAGTAAGTATTTCATCGATTTCTCGAATAATCAATAATTCCTTTGTAATGGAAAATAATATTTTTCCTAGATAAACTTCGAAACATTTCAAAGACAAAATCATCTGCAACTCGTCCAAACAATTTTTTTTTTCAAAAATATTAGGACCTGGACCACCTCGTCTCCACCCGATGTTTTAGAAGAATACAGAATGGAATAACTAACATATTCTCGAAAAAGATCGTATGCTACTAAACAAGTGTCTTCTGGAAAGAATCACGGCATCATCATGCGTATTAAAATGAAAGATACTTCTGTTTTGTACTATCGAATGGTTCTTTATTTCGTTCTAATAATGGAAGATGAAAAATTATGTAGAGGAATGATATGCTTTGGTTTATATTTAGGTCTTTCTAACTGCCATTGTCTTCAATGAATTGTGACCGCAACAGATATATAAAATATAAATTGAAGTCAGTACATAACATTAATTCAGCATGATTGCAAATATATGGTTTGATTCAGAGAAAACAGAAATGATGGTACCACAACAGCTACTGAACTGAGTCGAATCAATTCAGCAAGAACATGTTTTCATGAAGACAGCCTTTAGGGCGATTTATATTACATTTCCCGAAACGAGTTATACTGGTTTCGGAGTTTTTCTCCTCATCAGTGTAGGGTAGGTCTCATATAGATATCACTCAATAGAGCATCTTACATTCTTACATAACTGGAAAAATCTCCAATTAAAATCATTGAATCTGGATCGAATTCTATTGCAATGGAAAATAAGGATGCAAGTGATTTCTATCGCAATCAAGAATTAGACTTCGGACGAAATGTCATCCATCCAAATTGACCACCTACATAACAATATTGGATTTATTGGGAGTAGCAGATTACAGCCGTTTCTGGGCCTCCCCTCACCACTATGACGTATTAATTGCTTTTTTTTTGGTTAAGTAAAATCAAGGCGATGTGACTTCGAAGTGTCTGGTACATGGATCATTCAGAATTTTTTTCATATGAGATTTTGTGTGTGTGTGTGTGTGACATAACGACGTAATTACATTTGGTTGATATGTGTATGTATGTGAGAATGCACGGTACAGGGTTTATCATGTGCGTGTCTGTGTACAAACATACGTCTGCATAACACAAAGATCTTCCAAGAAATGAATGTTCCATCGGTGTGAGCCCACCAAGTTAGTAGTGGTGTGACGTCACAGCAGCAACCGTTCAACGATAGGAGAGTGGGATGTTCACTCCACGGCGTGTGGCTGAGTAATGCGTATTCATCGGTGTGTCCTCACCTCTCTCGATGTGGCGAATGCTATGACGTATCGCATCGCTCCACCCTCGCTATCGATGGTGACGCGCAGGCAGCGAGGACTGTGTTAACGTCTACGAGAGCGCAACAACCACAGTCTGTTCGTATCGATATCTGTTAACGCGTCCAGTTGAGATGTTGGGTTGGCGCATATAGCTGAGAGGTGGGGTTGGCTATGAAATCTTGACGGACTCGATCAGACTGTATTTAAGAAGCGGACGAGTGTTGGTTATGTCAGTTTACATCAAGTGAGTTAGTGAGAACGTATCATAGAAAATGTATTCCTGTGACTGTGGTGAATCTTCAACTCGTAGTGATAATCTTCGGCGGCATCAGCTTCAGAGTTGCCAAGGAGGGCCTTGGTGGAATCTGCCATCAGGATCCATGAAATCATAAAAGTGAATATGGAAGTTTTTGGGAATTATATTCTTCAGACTCAAGATTCAAGGGACACGAAGTCATTTGATTCCCAAAATAAAATAATGGACCAATCTTCTGATTTGAATGCAGTTTTTGATGGATTCCGCGATGTTATTGTGGCTCAAACGACTGAATTCCAGGAACGTGACTCGAGTATTTATTTTTTGTGAATTCCAACGAGATTGAATAGAAATATTCATTTTTTTGTAATTTAGATTGGACTTGTGGGCAAATAATGTTTCTCGAGGTCAACATCAATGAATACAGTCCACTGGGAAGACGTTCATATGTGAAGTTGCTCGAATGCATTGAATGGAGGAAAGCTGTCGTGAATGTTCGTAACAGAGATCGACACTGTATTGCTTGGGCTATAAAATCAGTATTATATCCTGCAAATGGTAAAGTGTCCGAAGTTTAGTCATATCCACATTTTTACAATATTTTAGATGTCACAGATATGGATTTTCCGGTTGAAGTTGATAATGAGAATATTGAAAGATTCGAAGAAAGATTCGAGAAAGTTGATGTCATCCCGCGAACAAAAGAGAAATATATATCTTTCACGAAGCATCTCTTTACACACACCTTTACCGATAAAGATGGTATGGTTGAGAAGAAATATCTCAAAATGAGATTTATCGATAGTTATAAATTTATGACTAATTCGTTTAAGAAGTTGTGTACTAACTTGACCTCCGATCAATGTTTGGAGATGCATAAACATTTCCCACAAATCGAGTAATTCTATTTGATGAGACAGAAAGGTGTATTTCCATAAAGTTTCGTTGATAACATTGACACATTGGATTATCCATCACTTCCGACAAAAAATCAGTTTTATGACAAACGCAGTTGTGAACATATATCAGAAAATGATTACGATAGGGCTAGAAATGTGTGAAATTTATTCGAGTGTCAGAATTTGGGTGAATACTCTGATTTGTATTTGAAATCGGATGTATTGCTATTATGTGATATTTTTGAAAACTTTCGCACCACAAGTTTGGAGATATATAACTTAGACCCAGCATATTATTACACTGCACCTGGATTATCTTGGGATGCTATGTTGAAGTATACGAATATTGAATTGGAATTACTAACTGACATTGATATGATTCACTTTTTTCAAAAAGGTATACGAGGTGGAATTAGTCAGTGTAGTGAGAGAAAACATATAGCAAATAATAAATATTTATCAAATTAAAATCCCAATGAACCTTCCAAATTCATAACATATTTAGATGCAACAAATCTATACGGTCATAGTATGTCACGACCTCTACCAACAAGTGAATTTACATGGTTGACACCTAATGAAATTTTGAATCTTGATGTGATGAATGTGAGTGCTGATTGTCCGTATGGGTATGTGTTTGAAGTGGACATTCATCATTCACAAGAGTTGCATAATAAACATTCTGATCTTCCATTTTTGGTTGAAAAATTAATACCACCTCGTACACAATCGAAAATTCCCAAATTAATTTCAAATTTGAATGATAAAAGGAAATATATTGTTCATTAGAGAAATCTACAGCAAGCCATCCAAAATGGTTTGATTGTAATGAATACACATAGAGTATTGAAATTCAAACAATCACGTTGGATGAAACCCTATATAAATGTTAATACTGATATGTGTAATAGGTCTAACAACAAATCTGTTGAAGATTTCTATAAACTAATGAATAATGCGGTATATGGAAAGACAATGGAGAATATTGATAACAGAATTGATGTTAGACTCGTTACACATTGGGAAAATATAAAGAAAAATATAGGTAGCACTCTCATATCCAGACCAAATTTCAAAATTTGTTCAATTTTCACAGATAATTTCGTTTCCATTCAATTGGGTAAAGTTGAAGTCGATTACGATAAACCATTATATTTGTGATTTTCTATATTAGAAATATCTAAAACAGTCATGTATGAATTTTTCTATAGATGCATCAAAGAACACTTTGGTGAAAATGTCTCTTCACTTCATACAGATACCGACTCGCTCATTCTGAAAGTGAATACAGAAAATTTTCATGAATTCATGAAAACTAACATAAGTAGGTTTGATATATCCTATTACAGTATAGTTAACCAATTCAATATTTCAGTAAAAAGTTCAGTCTTGGGTAACTTCAAAAACGAATTTCCGAATGATCCAATCATGAGCTTTTATGGTACAGGTGCAAAAGCGTATTATGTGGATTCTGTTGATGGTGAATTTAAGTAAGCTAAAGGGGTGAAACAATGGGTTATAAAGAATGAATTGACATGCGAAGATCGTCGAACATGTTGGTATGATATTCAGAAAGATGAATAAATTCAGAAGCGTGTTGCATGATATGTACACTGAATTGAAAAAAAAGTTGCATTATCATACCATGACGATAAAAAATTCATCATAATGATATTGAATTTTATCAAAACGATCCGAATGATAACATTCGTTGGATAACTAATATTATTCAACAATCACAAGTTCAGGAGAGTCCACTGAATCAACTGATTGATTCATTGTCTGTCGAGATCAACAACTGAAATACCATTCAATGTCTTTAAAACCGAAAACTTGAATTTCGATGTTCATGTAGGTATTCATAAATAAATAATAATGTATAGCAAACTGTAATGTGATATTAATGTATTGTATATGTATATGTATTACTTTGATGAATATAAAAATGATAAAAAATTCATTTGTTTTATTTCTATTCACTCAACCAAATACTGCAATGTAATGTATAATGTAAATGAAAGGAATATCAGTTTGAATAGAATCATCGTGGGTGAACAATGTCTAAAACAATCGATAAATTTGGTAGAAGAAGGAAATGGGGTGGTAATGTCATTCGAGATCCTCCCGGTAATGGATTTGAATCAACAAAAGATGGTCATTATGACATGCAAAGAAAAATATTGAAAAATACAAGCGAACCAATTGACAAGAGTGATTGTATAACTGTATCATATCTTGAGGGGGAATTAATGGAACAAAGGATGTCATAATTCTAGCCCTACAAGCTGCAATACAATCCACAATAGGTAATGTTTCTCGCGATGCACGTCAAGCATTCGACGATGAAATGGCAGAGGCTGGAATAACCTTGGATCGTAAATATGATAATCTTAAAAGTGATGTAGAAATGAAAATTTCTGACATAACAGCATCTACGATGAAAAAATATGATGCTTCAGAACAGAAAGTAGTAGTTTTGGAGAAAAAACATGAAGTCATTTCATCAGGTGGATACATCATTCCTGGATACCCCAGTAATGGACATTAATCCAAATGTTAGAATTATAGAACCAAAACCAACAGATGACGTATCAATTGAACGAACATGGTGAATGTATTCCGTGCATCCGCGCGCAAAGCGCACTCTTTATCGGGGATACTGAAGCCCAAAGCGCGAGGCCCCGCTCTTCGGTCCCAGGGCCCCGCACACTCCGGCCCCTTCAATCCCCTTGGGACCCCGCCCACCACACCGGGGCCCCGCCCACCGCCTCGCCCTCAACTCCCATCATTCGCGCATGCATGCCCCCACCCCCATTCCAACCATTGCGCATGCGCGCTCCCGTTCCACTTTCACCACTCGCGCATGCACGCCTATACCCCAAGGAGAGCACTCCTCAACATTCAGTACGACGAGTCAACTCATCGAGATCAGTCCAGTCCAGTCCAGTCAACAAGCAGAATTTTGAGTAAGTTAACAATGTAACATTTTATATCAACTAACTTTGTATTATTCTACATTTTCAGAATGCAATCCAACACTCAGGAGGTGAACAACGCTGTGGCATCGATCATGCTGGTGGTCAATCAGGAGAAGGCAACAACTTCGAGTGGTAAGCGACGAGTTCCCAGTCCTGACTTATTCGAGGAAGACAGGGTTTAGAAGAAAGTCTATCTACAACCGGCAGCAAGGTTTGGTCCTATTGAAAAGTTCAGCAGTACCTGCAATAAGACTAATCTTCATGCAGGCAGTTGGCCGACCGCTCGTAAGAGCTCAAGACCCTCCACATCATCCGCAACAGCAGCAGCAGCACCTGTGGTAACACCGAGGGCGCCCGCAGCAGCAGTGACCGCAGCAGTGGAAACGGCAGGAGCACCAGTGGAAACACCGAGGGCGCCAGCAGCAGCAGTGGAAACACTGAAGGTGCCTTCTCCGGAGGACGTCGTATTGACCCCGTTGGCGGTGCCGCTTTCACCACTGCCACCGACACCGGCGAATCTACAGGTGCTGGTGCCACAAGTGCCAGTGCCACAGCCTATCGGAGAGGTGAGTGAAAAGATGAAAACTTTCCTACAGAGGTGCAGGGAAGCAGAACATGCTTCTCGAGCTAGTGAGGCCGCGTTGGTTAGCATGACCCGTCAAAAAGCTGAAATTGCTAACCGACGGAGCGAACTAGATAAAGGAATGGCCGAACTAGATCGGAAGTATGCATCTCTGGAGGAAAGATATAAAGCAGAGACCTCTTCGATAGAACGGTACAAAAAGTTAGAGACAATTATGGACACATTTTTCGTAGATTCATTATAAATAAAAGATTAGTTTTAGGTTAATTAGAAATACTCAATCATGGTAGTTTTGAGCTTATATTTGTGATTAAAAAAAAAGAAGTGAAATAAAGGGTGTACATTGTTTTGGTTTGGTACACATTGAACAATGCGATGGTTGGTGCATTGTTTTTCACTCATTCTTATCATTCTCAGAACAATTTTTGTGATCTCTAATCTCTTGTAAATAATCTCTTGAGAAGAAAATAAAAAAAGACATGTTTCATAATGAAATTAACAAGTATAATTTCATATAATTCATATTGTATTTTATCCATTCAATTTCATTGAATATAGCTTATGTCATTCTGCAATTCATCCCCACTCCTCCCTCACTCCCTTTCAAAAGTATAAAAGTAGGCATTAGCTGATGGAATATTTAGTTGATCAGCTAGCTTCAACATGGAACCAGATTCAACCACCGAGCCATACCGATTCCCGGAGCCTCGGATGGATGACTACATGTCCATCCAAAAAAGTTTTGTTCACTCCAACACAACACCTCACTGGATTGAGTATGAATACATGACTCATGATCATGGAGTGCAGGTGCTGCATGTTACCGGCACCGACGAAGCGGACCTATTTGATGGCGAGTACCCGGATAACTATAATTTCGATGATGATCCACTGCCCTGGGGAGACGATGACGATGAGTCCGAGAAAGTCGAGGATAGTCCTCCACCATCCCCAATCCTCATCGAGGATAGTCCTCCACCATCCCCAATCCTCATCGAGGATAGTCCTCCACCATCCCCAATCCTCATCGAGGATAGTCCTCCGCCATCCCCTATCCCGTTTGATGAGGTCCTCAATTCTGATGACGATATGTAATCGTTTTCTCGTTTCTCCCACCCTTAATCCTTTCCTTCCATGGAGTACACACTCTTTGGTTGGTGTACACGGAGCACTGCGAGGAAGGAGCAGTGTCTTCCACCCTCTCCCTTATTAGTTTTTCATAATAATCACTCGGAGTTTCTCATAATAATCACTCAGAGTTTCATGAAGATCATCATTCTTGATGCTTTTGAATTTCAAACACTGAATTGTTCTACAATTACACTTCACCCCCTCCATTTTTTTCCAATAGAAATATAGCAACAGTCCCAGTTCTACATCATTCTTCCACAATGTCGAGTACAGGACCCATCCAGGTACATGAAATAGATTCAACGTTCGATCATTTCAGTACAGCCTTCGCACAATTTCTGCAACGCATCTATGATCTTCCTGATGATTTCCCGGAACGTATAGGAGAAGGTATGCAAGAGGAAGTAGATGCAGAGTTAGAGATGGGTGTCGACGAGTTAGACGATCTAGAGGATAACGAGCTAGATGATTATGCGGACGATGCCATTAGTATATCGTCTGATTCAGATGATTCAGAAGACGACACCATCATTATTGTTTCTGATGATGAGGAGCCTTAGTCCATAACATTGCATGGGTTAATAAAAAAACAGCCCTTTTCAGGGCTACAATTGAAGACTGAAACAAAAACAGCTTTATCAGAGCTATCATTATACATTCAAAAAGAAACAGGTTCATACCATTGTTAACATTAGGTTAACATTATAGTCTTGAACAAAATGTATGTGAAAGTACCATCATCCCACTCTGTAGTACTCATCATTATATGCATATATATTCAATGATTGACAAATTGCCAACTTCAACTTTCAGTTGAAGTAATTTGTCATATAATGCACATATATTCAATGACTTACTTACAAATTTCCAACTTCGACTTTTTTAGTCAAAGTAGTCATTTGTCACATAATCTGTGAATACTACTTCTACTACTGTTTGTATGAATAATGTAGCCTTGAAAAAGGTTGTTGTTTTCTATGACCAGTAGGTCCACGGTTATTGTGTCACAGGTTTGACATTATTGCATATTATACATGTCGACACTCGGGTGAAGTTTGTTAGGGGTCTCTCGCAAGCATAGCACCAATTCTGTCCCAATTCCATCATTGAAACGGAGTTGTGGGTTGTTTCTAATGGAGTAAAAACGAAAACAACATCAACATAGCATTTTGATGTTGTCATCAATTATTCTGATCTGCACATGTGCGTCTATCGCGCAATATAAATCCATGGGGTCTTCTAATGTGTCGGTGATGTTGAGCAATCGGAGACCAATTCTCAAACCACCATCACCTTCAGATGAATTAGCTATAATCCCTTCATCATCGCCTTCACCATCCACGGCTCTCTCAAGCTCCATCACGTCATCATCTTCGTCGCTTTCATTAGCCTCGTTTTCATCTTTGTCGCCTTCATTAACCTCGTTTCCATCTTCGTCGACTCCAAGGTCAATCTCCTCTTCATCGACTCCAACATCATTGCACTGGTATGTGCAGTGATTGTGTGTCGCGGATTCAGCTATCGCCTCCATCTCATCCACCGAAGCGAACAAAATCAGAATATCGTCAGCAACAGTTACAGTGCCTGAAGTGTTCCGAACCTATAATATTCAATGATATGGGTATTTTCAGAAATATTTGTAGTACCTGTGCTGCTGTTCCAGCTCCGCTGCAACGTTGTTTGGGTTGTGATACATACTCAAATAATTGTTGGAATCATATATGCACTACATGTAGAAGTACTTGGGATCTATGTGAGATGGTTGGTCAACTCTACCGCAATAGGAGAATTCATTTCTCTCAATGTTGGTGTCTAACACATGAACAACAAATATTGAGGAGAGAATCAAAGAACATTCCATATCAACAGAGACACATTAACATTTTTATTACCGTTTTTGTAATAAATATTATCAATAAATATATTATTTTGAATCTATTTGTATTATTTTCTCACATTTTAAAAATGCATACAACACAAAGTGTTCCTCTTAAATGAGAAAGATCGTCACATGCGTGAATAGTTTAGTGAAAGAACGCATGTGCTAGTTGATGAAAGGGTGCATGCGCTAGTTAATTTTCTTCTATAAAAGGTAAAGTATGAGTAACATCATCACCTTTCCTATTCACATTCTATTGCTATCACATATCATTCCTCAGACCCGAATAATCATTATCATGAGCTCTATGCCGCTACTGATTGCTGAAGATGGTTCACCACTTGTTGATATCAATCACACACACTGATTTTGAAAATATTACAGTATTACATTTATCGAGTCGAAGGTCGATAAATGATTTTGATATTAACAACTTCGTTAACTTTGCAGATGTGCCGGAACGAATTGAGCAAATTGTTGAAAATCCAATCGTTTCGCAATTATCACCACTCAAATACCCTTCATCTATTCTTTTTCTTGGTGTTGATAAGAAATCTAGAACAATCAAGAGGAAGGTCACTAATGCATCTTAATCGATTGTCACTGACTTCAAAGAAAAGAAACAATCGAAAAGTATTGTGCGAGAGAAAAAACCCACAATGAAAAGTGACAGATCGAAGAAGACAAAAGGTGTACCTAAAGAAATGAAGGGTGATTTGAAAGCTGAATCGCTATCTTCTTTCAGTCAACTACATCGGTTGGAGATATGAAAGCAAAATGCCGCCTGGTGAAGGAACATGAAAAGTGTAAGCGAACTATTAATGTTGATGAGGACACTCTTCAAGCATTAGATGCCAAGATTGCATTAGCTAAATTTGAATCGGTTAAAATGTGTAAAGATGCAGATGAACTCCGTTCAAAAACTATGAAAGATCACCAATTCAATCAACGTTCGAGATTGCGAGCTCAGGCAGAGCTTGAGGAGTCGACTCAACTTCATGAAGCGGCATTATCAGTGAGAGATAATTGGCGAAAAGTGTTGGAGAGTGCATTTCAAAGTGACGGCGATTAGTTTTGGGAATGATAATGTGTTTTCAATATCGTGAGTTGAAAAATATAAGCGGGAATGGAGTATACAATTAATTTGGTTTGGTATACACAGAACGTTGCGAATGGCTGTGGCAACGTTTACCGCTGAAATATTTTTCAATTGACATACATATAATTGAAATGAAAACAATAATGAAATTTAACATTACTTCATTCATAAATACGTAACAGTCCTTGTGGATGTGTTAATAGCGATATTATTGCATTCGTCTTTTCACAATTTGAAGGTCCTATAATGATTCCTCGAACTGATGATGGAAGTAGTGCACCATGTCTGAATACTCTTTGTCCATTCAATCCACACCCAAATTTCTCATCTAGATTATTTACAGCAAACTTTTCTTTCTGTTTCACAATGCGCATCGTACCGTGGTTGAAGACTTTATAAATGTTATTAGGTTATTAATTTCAATGTGTACCATCAAACGATACGGACGTATTGAAAATGATCGTAAAATTGAAAAAGGTTATGGTTTGTTAATGATTTAATGAACAAACTTCCTGTCGAATTACATATACCCGCAGGTTATCAATACTGTGGACCAGGTACAAAATTGAAACAACGTTTAGCTCGCAACGATCCTGGAATCAATAAATTAGATATTGAATGCAAAAAACACGATATTCAATATTCTAAGCATCCATCCGATATTGCAGCAAGACATTTGTCCGACAAAGAACTTGAATACAGCGCTCGGGTTAGGGTTAAATTGAAGGACGCGAGTATTGGGGAAAGAGCAGCTGCATTACTTGTCACCAACATTATAAAAGCAAGAAGACAAATGGGCATGAGATGTAGCACCAATAAGAAAAAAAGTAAGAGGAAACAAACGGAGAAAAGTAAAATTAGAAAAGTTGCATTTGGTGCTGGGATAGTCCATAAAGTGCGAAATGTATTGAAGAAAGCTGGCGAGGATCAATTTGTAACGGATACTAGCAAGAAAGCTATCACTGTGGCATTGCAGGTGGCACGTAGATACCTCAAGGTGCCGGTGGAAAGAAGAAAATCCGCACACCCCGTATAATTCCTGTTCCCAAGATCGGTGGACTTTTGCCATTGATACCAATTTTTGCTGGACTATCCGCACTAGGGAGTTTGGCGGGAGCCGCTGCTGGTATTACCAAGGCCGTGAGTTCAGCAAAAGCCAGCAGAGCGGCTTTAATGAAAGCCAATCGTCACAATAAAACCTTGGAGGCTGTTGCATTGAGCGGATGCGAAAGTGGAATATACCTTGAACCGTACCGTAAAGGTTTAGGACTATATTCAAAACCATACAAACCCGCAAACAAAACAAAAAACTAATTGATTCCCTACCTCAGAGGCTTTTCACCGATATCGATCTCAGTTATTATGCACAAAAAATGAAAATTCCACATTGTCGTGGTGTTTTTATGCGTGACAAATTACCCTCTTCAGGTCCAAGATAAAACGAGACAGCTATTGTCACTTTAGATGGAATAAGTGTACCAGGAACACATTGGGTGGCATATGAAAAATGAGAGAAAGAAGTTGCATATTTCGATAGTTTCGGAGATCTACCCCCACCATTGGAATTTACTCGATTCTTTCGAAAATGTTCGAATGTAAAAATCAAATGTAACTATGATCGTTAGTAGAAATTTAATAGAGTTCTCTGTGGTCACTCGTGCTAACAGTTTCTCTCTGAATGATTTTCCAGATAAAAATAGATACAACACCAAAACTGGATCGGTAGGCTATCAAGGTAATGGGGTTTTCACTTAGAATGTTTTCAAAATATGGTACCTTGAAAAAAATGGATAAAGTGATGCTTGCAAATATGCCCAAGGAAGTGATACTTGCATGTGTTGCACATGAGATTGCATATGTTTGGGAAAAGTTACCCAAACATCTACAAGATGATATCGACATAATGAAATATAGATATTATTACGAACACCATCCCGATGAAAATTCAGACTCGGATATGAATGATGGTCCTATACCTCGAAAATCTGTATGTTGTATTTGTAATATAGAGGATATGAATATCGCTATCAATAAAAATGATATTTATTACAATACAACACCTTCGAAAAAGTGTAAATTGTCTCAGATGTGCTGTTGCTGTGCCCAACAATAAATTGAAATCAGTCATGTCACGAAAGTTCGAGCTATAAGCGGTCGGGACAAGTGTCTTGAGTGCGGTACAATCAATAATATAACTGAAGCTGATAATTTAATGAGTTTAAGAATCAGTGAGGACAACTCATCGATACTCCAAGAGTACAAAATTGAAATTCCATGTGGTGCTTACGAAATAGAAGAGATCAATGCCGTCATACAGAAACATATTATGTTCAAGTTGTTTCATAGAAAATCCATTGATATTGTTGCGGATGACATTTTTCACCTACACGCCAATGATAATACATTCAAATGTGAAATGCGATCCAAATATGAAATTGATCTGACACATCCAAATTCTATTAGCAGAAATAATGGGGTTCGCTCATGGCATATTTTCACCAAATCAGATACATGAATCATCAATACCAATAAATAAATCACCAATATTGATGTTGAACCAGGATACAATCTTACTGAAGAACCACACAGTATTATATACAGGGTGTCCCTG
>NW_019294268.1:2897-28124 GCF_000500325.1 Leptinotarsa decemlineata
TTTTCGGGGTGCCAAAGAAGAGCCATATTTTTTTTAGTTTTGCTTATATGCGCACTCAGTATTTTTGACCATTTAATAAATTTTGTTGTAAGTTACATTCGTTTAATAATCACCCGTCAACTTTTTTTTTTCCTAAAGCGATCTAAAAAAAAATTATTGCCATTTTTAAAAATATCCCTAGACTTTTCCGATGTGTGTATTTTAATCTTCAATGTTCAGGAAATAACAAAATTGAAGAAATGATTCATATAGGGGAATGAAACAAAAGTTTCAACAAACATCTGGAATGAAAATGAAAGCAAAATTCATGAATAAATAAATGTCACTCTTGACTGAATAGAAAGAATTCCCGCCACAATGAAATTGAATTGAAAATTGAAGATGATATAATCACAGAATGGTTCAAAAGTTTTGTCCGTTTTTATGAGTCTACTTTAAACTGTAATATCTCAGTGAAAACTTATTCAATTTAATCGAAACAGGCGCCATTTGAATCAGTGCACGTTTGAAAAGTAGCAAAGTCGATTAATTCAGTCAGCATAGAAATTGGGTGCTCATAATTCGATGAAGTCGACGAAAGCCGTTTTTGCTTGATTCTGATTGGCAACGCTTTGGTTCAATTTGAATTCGTGGAGAAAAATCGGCCAGAAATCGCTCACCACCATATATAGTAATAAGCTGAAAAAATGTCAAAAAATTTAATTTGGATACAAATCAATGATATCAATGTCTGAGGGTTATTGTTCGTAAGGGTGCGACAGCTGGTTAACAAAAAAACAGACAGAACAGATGAAGCATAAAATTTTCTGTCGATCAATACATATCACGACATAGTACAAGAAATATTCATTGAGATATGGAGCTACAAAAAACACATGACATTAAAACGAATAATAACTTTTGAAAAAAACCTAATACTATATCTTCTCAGGTGATATGACAAAGCATTCAACTTGAGATTTTTATTTGGCATATTTCATCTATCACCGTGTGTTTGAACCTGAATGCCAATTCTTTTTGAAATGTAGCTCTTGTAACTTTCTTTTATGAGTTCTTTTGTTCAAGTAATTTATCGTTTGCTTTCATTGTTTACTGCTGTTCATAGATATTGTGAAAATGGAAAGCAAATTTTCCGAACGTTAGAATTATAAAAAATCCAAATAAAAAAACTTGTATTTCTACTAAATACGATCTATTCTATCTCGTGAACGGTAAAAGATAGAAAATAGGTTTTATCATGGCAAAGTTGCTTGATTTTGATTAGTATTGGTACTCTTTGATTCATACAATCGTCTTCGGGTGATGACTGGACTGATTCCTCCGAGAGATGGGTCGTTCGAGTACTTTCACTTATCTTCACTTTCCATTTTTCCGCTACACTAGTTAAGTGGGAGATGACCGTTTGGCGGGAGTTGGCCATTTTTCGCTTGATGATGGGTGTCCATATGTTGCGTATTTATACGCTGGCTTGGCTGAATACGTTGTTGGACAGCATGTATGCGGCTTCCTTGAATTTTCTCCTAAACCAATATTCCTCTCTGTGTATGATCTCAGCTTGGGACCACTCGATGTTGTGTTGATGGGTCCAAACATGGTCTGCTATCCCTGATTTGTTTCTTTTTCAACTGTTTCGGGGATTTCAAATAATTTTATATATTAGACAATAGAAGTCCGAACTATTGAAGTACCTATTGATTTCATATTCTAGGGTTGTGGAGTATTCATCATGGCAACTGGGCGCCATCTTGAAAGTTTCATCTGTTAATTTCACTTCAAAATAAATTATTAATGCATTAATTTCATTATACTAAATTTCAATATTTTCAGTTAACCCGTTCAAAAAATAAAGGGGGGGACATAATAAAGAAATGCACTGTATATTGTTTAATAAATGAACTTCTGCTATACGATAAGATTTTTTTAAATAGTTGATTTCCTGGTTTATATGTGTTTGTTCTCAGTATTTGGATATCTGCACGGTTCACCTTCAACTTCAAATTCTGGGTACAATTTTTTATCATAGGTATTACAAATGTTCAACTCACTCAAGTTTTTTTTGACTAAATAATCACTACTCCAGCACAAGAATATTTTCTTAGAAAGAAACCATGAATTGAAATTCCATCAAGTGGAAGCGTTTATTAAGTTAGCAACCAAAAAGCGACGAATCAGTGAAAGTTCATTTGATAAAATACCTTTCCATAACAATATTCCAACATGATTTGCATTCATTAACCTTCAAATTACTCAGTGCTGCGAAATAAAATTCATGTTTTGAAATATTGAACACATTCAAAATGTAAATTATGTGTAATCTAAAAAAATTCTGATACACAAATACGCCAACTTGGTTTAGATTTTTTCTACACTGGAGGTTTCAGTTTCACCTTTTATCTATCAAACAAGAATTTTAAAATCCCATGATGATTCTAACTTGGGTAGCAAAACACGCGTCGGAAAACTGTATTTGTGTTCTGGTGTGGAGTGTTTTCTTATTAATTCATTTCACACCAGAGATTTCAGTTCTACCTATAACTTCGTTGAGGAGAAATCCAATGTAATGATTTTCAAGCTGAAATATACCAAAAAATTGTAGAACATCTAAAATATCGTTTTTCTGTTTTTCCGTTAACCAGCTGTCGCTCCCACTCCCTAGGAACGACAACTCTCAAATTTCGAAACTTGTGCGAGCTATATATGGATTATTTCGGCAATGTGAAAATTTGATGTTATTAAATGTGTATTTTTCAAGCTATTCGTTTGAAACATTTTTGTATACAAACGGATTAGTAACATATTTCGATTTTCCAAACACTTTGAATATGATGAAAAAATCTGTTTTTGAAACCATTAGCTCATACATTTACACTTCAAAACTTTGTTTTGAAGTGTAAATGCATACTTTTCAACTTGGGTTGATCTGATTCGCCCTATGGCGAAATGGAGAAAATTGAATTATCGATACAATGGATGAAAGGTGGAAAACGCAGATCAGAATCTTGCAGATACAATTATTCAATCGGTAGATTTGTTAAGAGTTTATCTAAGATCGTAGATTCAAGCTGAAAATAAAATCGACATTTGTCTACTCTGGAAATTTTGTCCGTCATGTGTAAATGAAGCTTTCTGATAGCGAACCTTTCTTGGTAGATAACATTTGGGAAATTTTGAACATTTAAACACTGATATCAAAAATAACTTGAAAAATATGTTAGATAAGTTAGATTCAATGAAAATTCAATCCTGAGTATATCCTTATTCTTATCTGCAAATCTCCTAGAGAGGATGGTATGTTTCCAGAACTTCTTCGAAACGAACTGAAAATGATTTTACGTATTCGCATAAAATTGTATAGAGCTAGTCTGGTGTGGAACTATATACCACCTAACGTCCTTATCTTAGACAGTGATAGTACGAATGAGAAAACGGTGTGCTACAGAGTATCGAGAGATTAAGGTGCCGATTTACGTGTACTCACTCATCCCCACAAAGCAATCAACCCCTTACAGTCCATTATTAGCTACTGATTGGGCGGATGCATCCCCTTTACCCGGAAGCTGCAGAGTAAGAGCAGGTAAGGTGAAAATCTTTGACGATTCAATCCGACATTTGGGGATACATATCAAACTCAATCAATTCCGCAATATTTTGGTCCTTCGAGGCGGATGCAATTTTGATATATGCTTTATCATCTCATTCACTCTTGTTCGTGACATTGAAATTCGTTCATATTGACATGTAAATATAATTATCACCGGCCACTCTCGCTACGTTTTTTATTTTTACCTCTTTTTTGTCCCGCTCTGGGAATAAAAAAGGAATCTCACAGAATATTTGCGTTCTTTGGTAAATAAAATTTCATTTATTATCACTTTGAATTGCGGTTATCAAAGCACATTTTGATATTTTCTCTTAAAAAAAATAGGTGAAATAGTTTTGACTGAAACAATTTCAAAATCTCGTTTATTCAGACTCTGTCAAGGTCATTTATTGAAATAAAAACACTTTCTCTTAATAGAAGTTGAACATTTATCTTTATTGTTACAAATTGCGATGGCAAATAAAATGAAACAACAGAAGGCTCTCAGGCAAATTTCCATAAATAGGATTTTAGATATATATATACTTGCGCTCATAATGCAAGGAGTGATATTACGTATCATACAGCTTTTGAAATTAGGCATGAAAAATTGGAAGATATTTACATTGAATTTAATGAAACTCACTCTGCAGTTATGCAATATATCGCTCTTCAAGATGATACTACTGTCACGGTTAAAGAAGAGGAGAATAATATAAGAATTGAAACTGATAAAAAATATTATTCAATCAAAACAATTTTTCATGATCTCTTTTCACAAGTTCCTACCTCATCTAATGTAAATATGACTCAGAGTAATGTAAAGCTGCCACGATTAAACCTTCCCCAATTCAATGGAGACTTGAAAGCTTGGCCTACGTTCTGGGACCTGTATACAAGTATGATACATAATAACAACTCTCTCTCTAAAATTGAAAAGTTTCAGTATCTACTCTTGAGCTTGTCGGGAGAACCACTCTTGATAGCAAAAAATCTTCCGTTATGATGATAATTATGATAAAGTCTTCATAAACTTAGAAGAACGTTATCAGAACAAACGCTTACTTGCAATAGTCTATTGGGAACAAATCAATAATGCCCCAAAAATAACCATAGAATCTACGAAGCCTTCAAGACATATTTTGATATTCTTTCTGATAATCTGGCCGCTCTTCAAAATCTTGGACTCCCAATAGATCAACGGGATTTTGTACTATTTCATATTCTCAGCAAAAAAATTGATGCGAATACTCTTAAAAATTTCGAGTTGGTACAGGCCTCTTCGAAAATACCAAAGTATAAAGATTTGTTCACATTTCTGAACAAGCAGTGTATTGCAAACGATTCCGTTTCTCTTGTTCAATCTAGCAAAAAACATACTGCTCTTGAGCAATCTTCTAAAACCNTGTTCTCTTCGTGAAGATAGTTATTCAATTTATAAATATTCAGTATTCTCAGGAAAAACTTTAAAAGAAAGGTATGAAATTTGTAAGAAAAACAAGTGGTATACCAGTTGTTGAGGAAGTAGACACTTTGCTGAAAACTGTACTTCATCGGCGTGCTGCCGGGTATGTAAAAATAAAAGGCATCACATCTTACCCCATTTCACTAACCCAAAACCACCAAATTCTATGAAAACTGATGCCATCCCGGCCGGGACGCACGGTGACGCAAATTTTGTTCAACCTTCTACTTCTCAAGTTCTCACAAATTTAGTGCCGCTGACTTTGACAGTTATTTTGTCAACCGCTCTAGTTGATGTACTCAATGTGCATGGAAAAGTTATCTGTGTACGTATATTTATGAAACACTGTTTGGAACCTTTGGTGTAGTGATGAATATAACTGGAGTTTTTTCCCAACACCAAATTGTTATTTTTAACACCTCGACACGTGTTTCGATCACCAAGTGATCATCTTCAAAGAGGAAGATTGAAACTAGTTTTAATCTTCCTAATGACATAATTATGAGATAATTATGACTGTAATGATGATCTTCTGAAGACGCTAACTTGGTTAGCAAAACGCGCGTCGAGAGACCGTGATTTTTGTTCTGGTGTTGGGAAAGTGTTTTCAATAGACTCAAATCATAATTTGGTGAATGTAAGTCATCAAAACTCATATCGACTAATTCCATGCCGCTCTTCTACTAGCAGAATCCAAATTTACTGCTTCCGGCCAATCTTCAGCTGCGTACATCCACATATTTCTAAAAGGGATAAGGGTTATGAAAATACACAGGATACATTAATTAGTTGGGGAGTTGTGAAAGGAAAAAAGCCTTCACTTGAAATTTGATCATGTTTGGAGCGAGAGAGTAAATTCATATTTCATACAAATATACATATTTTCACTAATTACAAAGATATTGATACTCAATACATTCAATCTTAACTATCGAATTATACCAATCAGCGGGTCTTGGCAATATAATAATCCTGAGAACTTAGATCCATATATGTGAACATTAATTTGGCTTCAGATTAATTCACTTGGCGAATTCTGTCTTCTGTGAATTTATCTGTGATATGGTTTGGAAACCATGATTTGGAAGAATTATTACTTTTCTAATCCAATAAAACTAGTTGGATTGATTTACCATATCGTGTAGAAAACGTAAACTTTTTTCCAATTTCATAACCCTCGTCGATAACTAATGATATTATGGGTCTCTGCTCTAAAACTTCACCCTGTTTGNATCGCAATAATAATATTTTCAATGTCAAATTTCAAATTATCCATTTCCAAAAAAAATAGTTAAATTACAGTTGAAGAATATAAAATATGTTCACCTCTATGACGATGACGACGACAATACCCACTGCTTGGATTGATAGGTACTCGTTGCTGTTACCTTGAAACTCAACAAATACTCGTCATCTATCCGAATACTTGCGGTTATTTAAACTGAATGTAAAAGCATGAAACTCCGTGTTTATATAGGAATTATCAGGAAGGAAGGAGTTCAAGATTACACCTTTCATACATTCAGAGTCGTATGATATGGCCCTAGCTCAAGGTCATGTATCAAGGACAAAGTCAATAGTCAAGGCCAAACTCCGTTATCAAGGTCGTATGGCGTGCTCATTGCCCAAGGTTGCTTAGGGCATTCAAGGCTATATGACATACACATACCTAAATATCGTTTGACGTCATTCAACGTCAAGGTCGAGTGGTGTGGTGGTTTCAGAACCGTCATTAGCACTTTACTGCTTGGGTTTTCTTAGGGGTTTCAATTAAAATCTTGAATCAATAATTGGACTGTCTTCTTCCCGCTGATACTAATTCAGTAGAGTTGTAAACTTCAATTATACAGGGTCCTGCAACAGTGGCGCGAAAATATTCGAAAATATTGACGGTATTCGAGATATCTATCATGACAGGTTTTTTTTCCATTCCTTTTTTTCCATTCGTCACTCAGAATATTTGAAATTATAAAGTTGTGCCAAGTCCAATTGTATTTCTTTTTTTGGTCAAATATTCTACAGTGGTAACTCTTTCAAACGATATATTTGTAGTCGACCTGTGATATACAGGGTTTGAAAAACCGCTTGCCACATATTGTAAATTAAAGTTTGCAGAATCTTCCATATTTTGATTGGAACATCCTATATATATATATACAGTGTGTCAATTTGAAAACTTCCCACCCTCAATATCTCCCTTCCAGTGTATAATATGAAAAAATGGTCAGACAGGTCAACTTTATTTGCAAGGGGGACACTCTGAATGAATATTTTCAACCCTCGGGGTTCAACCCCCTAGGAGGGGTGGATGTTAATCTGCAAGAGGCCCTTTTTGAGGCTTTGGCCATTATTCTCAAAATATACTTCTGCGCAACGAATACATTTGATATCGAAGTCGAGTTACCCCACAAGCTACTTGAGCATGGTATAGTGTCAAAAGTTGCTGATCTGTTAGATTTCTAAAGAGATAGCCTAATGAGTTAATTTTACTCGTTAAATACGAACAGTGGTTTCCATGTCAAACATGCATCAGTGATAGTTCCCAAAAAATTTGTCTCTTCTTTTCCCAGAATTGACATGTTCTTGATTTGAAATTGAATGCACGCAATGTTTTCGTCGATTGTGCGGAACATCCATTGAAATATTTAATAAACTTGAATTACTTTGAAGGTGGTTGACAATGTTTCGTGGTGTATTTCATCAGTTCAGACTTCCATTGTCTAATATGATATAAATTGATTTGAAAACCCTGAAAAAACAATTTAAAAATTAATAAGATTAACCGAAAATAACAATTTTATTAAACGAAAAACTGAAATTACGAATAAATAACATACAAACATCAATCAATGGGTGTGGCCCAAGTCAGATGACAGTCTGTATAAAAGATTCATGGATATATTCTGAGAGTCCACATTAAGTGCCAATAAAGAAGATATAGTCAAAAAATAATTTGGGATTTTTTGGTTTTTCCTGTATATGTCCAGAACCAAGAAGCTATATTCGATTTCTTTACATCATTAAAATGCGCAACTTTGCCATGATTTAACCTACACTCTATCTCTTAATAACTTTTCCATGCACATTGAGTACATCAACTAGAGCGGTTGACAAAATAACTGTCAAAGTCAGCGGCACTAAATTTGTGAGAACTTGAGAAGTCACCGTGCGTCCCGGCCGGGATGGCATCAGTTTCAATAGAATTTGGTGGTTTTGGGTTAGTGAAATGGGGTAAGGTGTGATGCCTTTTATTTTTACATACCCGGCAGCACGCCGATGAAGTACAGTTTTCAGCAAAGTGTCTACTTCCTCAACAATTGGTATACCACTTGTTTTTCTTACAAATTTCATACCTTTCTTTTAAAGTTTTTCCTGAGAATACTGAATATTTATAAATTGAATAACTATCTTCACGAAGAGAACATGTATCAACTTCATTTGCATTCGTGAGAAAAGAAGAAGTATTAAATTTATTGCCATTAGATTTTTTGTAACCAGAAGTTGTTGGAAATTGCTCATGAGAAACAACAGTCCCGTACATAGCTTATTGTTAAATCATCTGAAAATGGAACTTCTAACAGGTGATGATTGACTGTATTGCCAAACATGCGCAGGACTAAGTGACTGTTATAAGGAAACAAGTATAGCTGAGGCACCAGTCAATCTAATAATAACACCTCTGACGTAAACCTCTGGAGACACCCTACATTTTGTTTTATGAGAAAGTGGATATTGACAGATCGAGATCGTTGGATAATGTGCTGTTGCAGGTTTTTCCGGGTTTTCCTTGTTACGTTTCAATTTAGCACTAGATCAAACTGCTCTTATGTGACCTTTCAAAACACTAGGTTACCTTTTAGGATCTTTATTCAAAGGATATTAACAATGTAATTAAGTTACAAGTAGATTTTATTCATTTAACATAATAGTAATGGGAATCTGCCGTTCCATAGAAAACTATACCTGAAATGTACAAGAATATATGTATGCTCCCTGACTAACTGCTTTGACCAGTACTCACATATTTCGAAATGAAATCTCGAAACATTATTCTCGTCCAACGCACCTACATAGTAGGTTTTGGTAAATGCCTGCCGAAAAACAACTTCAATCCAGATATGATACGTATGATACGAGTGGATCACCTACAGACCGGTTTCGAGATTTCAGTGCCGGAAAGATCCTATCCAAACAGCAGTGGGACTCAATTGAATTCATGTGGCTCAACTATATGTAGGAAACATTCTTCTAAGAGAAATATTTTGATTACTAACAATTCCATCTCGGGAATAAAGCCCCAAGCGGGAAAAAAACCTGTCATGTAGCAGTACTCCAACAGAAATCAAAATGAGTCTGGATTGAAGTTGTTTTTCGGCAGGCATTTACCAAAACCTACTATGTAGGTGCGTTGGACGAGAATAATGTTTCGAGATTTCATTTCGAAATAAAATGGAATAAGACGCCTGCCTTATTGCCTATCCAGCACCAATTTGGATAACATTTGAGACGAAGCACATAATTCATTTCACCTCTTTCAGTTACTATATTGTGGAGCATTGTGTGTGTAAATGATATCTAATTCAATAAAATAACGAATGTTTGGAATACGAACTGAATACAAAAAAGTGTTTTTTGTATAATTCAAAGTTCATATGAAAGTAGTTGTTGAGAAGTTATGTTACTTTCATGTAATTCGATGTTTATATGAAAGTAGTTGTTTCGAGATTGCTTCTTCTTCCAGTTTGTGTCTGAAAGTTTCTTCTTTGCATGATCTACACATATCTGTATGGAGCTAATTTTCCCTCTTTCTATGAAAACTTCCCACATTTCTATGTATAAAGATGGAGAAAGTCAGAACCTTTCTTTCCCAAAATCTAATCTTTCCCAAAAATATACCCCTTTCAATTCATTTTCGGGTAATCAAATTGTTTTATTTTTCATATTTATACTCAAGATACTTTATACTTCGATATTTCGAAATAAAGATTTCCACTTCTTAATCCTTTTTAACAGTCAAGGTGATACCGTCAGAAAGTAAGCCAATCATCGCTCTGTCGTGAGTCGGATATAGAATCAGAAGTAGAATATGTCTTAGACGTGAAAAAAATTTCCCTTGAACACCTCAAACAGTGTTAATTTTAAATTTTTTAGCTTTATAACAACTACACCTCATAATATTCGAATCAGTTTTCTGTTGTAGCAAACTTATTTCTGAAGGGAAATATGAAATATCGAAATATCGAAATATTACTCGTCAATGTCATCTGTTTTGTTGAGAAACTGACAACTTGTCACAAATATTATAAAAAATGTTTGATTTTTCAGTTTTTAAAATATCTGGTTGAACGCGGTTAGAAAGAGAATATTTTCGAAAAATATCTTTAAGTTACTTCGTATTATTATAATACGTTTCAATCTATTCAATCCAATATATTCAATCTAGGGAAACACTGACCGGATTGTTTTCTTTCAGTTTTGGTGAAATAATTTCTGTCGCTTTCTGATTGTGATGAGCGCAGTGTTGATAATCCCCCAAATAATATTGTCTTTTCATGAGTCTTTCTTTTCCTTGAAATAAAAAGGTTGAGAACTAAAAATATTGTGAATAAGTTTTCCTGACATTTTTTTGTGTATTCTGACAATTATTCTTCATGTTAATATAATAAATTCGATCTCGAATTATCCTTCTCATTCACTGAAATTACACTTCCTAATTATTTACCGAGGACGGTACAAAAATTTTGATGCTTACCATATGTTTCCCCTTGGAATTACGCCTAATTAATGAGACAGCCTATCAAGATTCGAACTGCTATTGTTATATTATTCAGCTTCTGTTCTTATGGTAATTCATTTTCGATATACGTTGGTCGGAATCGCAGTGTATATTTTTGTGAGAGGTTGCACTTAAAATTAATAATGATCATCATAAGGTTATTAATGTAAAATATCAGCCAGAAGATTGAAATGGTTCCTTCTATATACTCAGATCAAAATGAGCTCACTTTGAATCATTCATACAGGTAGGTTATCTAGTATTGTAAAGCCAGTACTCTCCGACGTTCAAAAACTTACTCATAGTAAAGTATATTGCTTTCAAATATAGTGAATGATATTCTGTCTGTTATAATATATAATGAACCAAATCTGAAATAAATATTCGATGCGCTCTGCATCATGATATTTTTTAATACATAATATGGTGTAGATAAATGAAAATGCAATAATTATGATAATCCATGTATTTCTAACTAAATTGTATATCCATATAATTTCTAACCTCAATTTGTAAACATTGTCAATTAACGCTTGTCAATGTCACTTGTCATGTGTTTTTTATCATATGATCAAAATCTGCTCTATCGCAACCAATAGAACCAAATGAACAAAAATATCTAATATATGAAAGAACTTGTCTGAATGAAGCGAAGGTAACTTGTTCTTTATCTCTCTTAGGTCTTTCAAGACGAATTGAATGGCAGTTGTTTCAATTTATAGTAAATTATTCATAAAATATAATAATTGTCAAGTTATATGGCAGGGTGTGATACGAAATTGTCAATCAATACTTGTCAATGTCTCTTGTCATGTTTTTGATCACTTAATCAGAATCTGCTCTGTCGGCTTGAGTTTGTCAATGAACGCATCAGTAAAACTAAATAAACACAAATATCTAACATATAAAAAACTGGTGTGAATGAAGCGATGGTAACGTGTTCCTTATCTCATTTCTCTCTCTCTCTTTCTCTTTCTTATCTTTTGAAAAAGTCGTTTGGGTTTCTGGAATTGAATCCAATTCGGGTTTTCAAGACGAATTGAATCCAATTCGGTGTTTCAAGACGAATTGGATTCAATTCCAGAACAGAATAGTTGGGTCTTCTAGTTTTTCATCTATGTCATGAACTTCTTATTATCTAGGAGCTAACAAATGTGTTCCATTCCATTCGGCAATAACCTGACAAAAAAACATAGGAAGGTTATACCCTTTTACGGATATACCATGTAATAATTTTTTTCAAGGGTTCTGAGGTAACTTACATGTTCTATTTGATGTAATAATAATTGATCAATATTAGTGGATGTTCTGTTTCACTTCAGAGTGAAGAATTTGTGTTATTCATCCTGCAAATTTTCCGGTTATTCAAGTTTATTTGAGAAAATAATTGGATGAATTAGATAACGCATAACAAGAATAAAAATTATCTAATCTTCACATCGACAAATTGCATTCACGACAGAACATTATTTCAGAATTTAATTTGCGAAAGTCAGCAGAGCAAACGATCGACCACCGCTAGGCGTGGTGTCTGGCGTGACGTCACTCATTGACAATGTCGCCGCAACGCAACTACGACGCCAGACGTCGGATATCGATTCGTCGAGGTCAATAGATTCTTCCCTCTCTGCTCCCTTACTCATTTGGTGCACATCCACATGCACCTATCTGCGTGTGCCACAGCATTATTTTCACAAAAAATATTTTACTTTGCACGAAAAAGTCGTCACAAGTCAATAATGACGTTACTCGCTTGAAAGCAGAACCACATCGAACTTAATGTTGAGGTTCTGAAGTTACTTTTCCTTCGACACTATTTGGGTATTAAAACTTTCTTATTTCATTTCTATCATAGAGGGCGTTTCTTAATAACAAGCTAATATTAAGAAGGACATTTTTAGGTTCATTTTGGGAAAAAACTTTCAAGAAACATTTCTGTTTTATGCAGCACTTCCACATTCCACATCAATCTGTGGGCTCCGAAACAAGGCAATCATGACGGGCTCCCCTGTTATAGTATATCCATTGAGGATACACTAAAAACACACTTTTGTCTATTTTCCACTATATTTCTTTATTGTTGAAATAATTTCCGACCGCCTCTGCAAGAGACAGATTAAAACAAAAACGTCAGTCATTTCTGAGAACTTAGTGCCTGCTGTGTTGGAATCATAGTATAGTTAGGCAAATATTTCTGGACAACTTTTTCCATATCTTAGTATGCATTGTGATTATTTTATGATTTTTTTCCTAGACATTAAGTAACAAACGATGTAAAAAAATAGCTAATATTTGTATTATGAAACCACTTGGTCAATTATCAATATTCTTGGTTGAATCGGTACTTGGGAAAATACCGGCACTTTACATAAAAATGTAATTCAATCGGCGAAAACTAGTGAAATTTGTTGTTGTAATTTTCCGAAAGAAATAAAATTAACATAACAAGATGTGCCGGTATTCACTCCTTGAACCGCAATGTTATGATTATGACGTCAATTCAAATGTGATCTGTAATCAAAATAAAGAAATCGACATCTCATGGTATATGTTGCATCCATTTAGGTGTATTAATGATACGCCAGTAAAGTTATAAACGTTATAGATACAATTTGACAGTGTTGTTTACCCAACACTCATTAAATAATATATATTTCATTCCCTATAGACAATTATATCATCGTGAGTATGAATGATTATTACACACAAGAATTATGTAAAAACTTGTGTAAAAGTAAGATAAAATAAATAACTGGCATGTTATACTGTAGAAAATACAAGAGTGAACTTCAACTAGAAATAATACACTAAACTTCAACTGTAACACCCAATAATATTTTGAACAGCAACTGACTAACCCATTATATTTAACGAACTGCACTCTATCGAGGAACAAACATCAATAATGAATGATCATTTCTATTTTTCCATCGCTCCCATTAATACCTTATATAACTGATAACTACTCAAACTATCAAAAGAAATCAAGGTGTCTTATCTTATCTTATCGAAATGTCTCACCAAAATCCTATTCACAGCCATAATTTGCTTCCATCGTTGCCTTCAGTTTCTGTTTTTGTTCATACAATATTGATAGTCACATAACTCTCACATTATTAATTGTATAATCATTTTCATCCTAGATTTCGATATTTCTCATTCGAAACAAATGAAATTCTTGGTTACTGGCTAGAGAGGTATGCAGAGCCCTTTTTCATTTTTCCAGCGTGAGTTCATTGATGATTCACAGGATTTTCAAGAAAAGTCGATGACCGTGTCGTTCTCCGGCGGTCGTCATGCTCTATATGACACTATTAATAAGCGTGAGCATTACAATGCCGGCATTCTTCTCGATTATACTTGGAAGGAAAAAGTGAGATGGATTCATTTCTTTACTGGATAGAAATTATGATAAATTTCTAATAAGATGTTTCGAATGAATTATTTTCACTGTTGTGTTCATAGTAATTTACTTTTTCTATGACTAATGATTTTTTTAACTCTGTTTCTCTTCAAGGAATTTCATGTCAAATTGATGTAGATCTGAGGTACTTCCAGCATTGAGTATTTTGCGGACGTTCCAAGCAAAACTACATAATGTACTCTCCCATAACTCAGTCAGCCTGAAGACAAATAATAAAATGATACCACCGCATGAACGGACGATTGAACATTTTTCAGGTAATCCCATATCAAACAGTTGAAGAACTATGTTGAGAAACGAATGCAGTTTTATTGAAATCTGGATTTATCCTTCGACAAATCGAATCAGTTTTATAAGGAATGTCGTGGGATGGTTAATTGTTGGAAAGGGTTATTGGAAAAATTCTCTGATGAATATTCACCTGCTAATCCTAATGAGGCGTTTTTTAAAAGATTACGAAAAAAGACTAAGCATTGCGAGAATCGATTGAAGTGTACCTGACAATTATGTCAAGTTATTTTAGTGGGTTGTCCAGTTGGAAGAAATGAAAAAGTATAGGTCATCGAGAAATTCAAAAGTGCATTGTCTTCACCCACATTGCTAGTGAAGAAGGGAAATGGGAGTTTTTAGTTCTGTGTTGACTTCAAAAACCGATCACCGTCACCGCAAGAGATGACTATCTCTTGCCTCACTTTTCCATGCTACCTATTCTGGATACCAAATATGCATATTGACAAGTTCCAGTTTTGGCCCTAGAGTGCTTTCACACTTGCAGGTAGGTAATTCAAGCGTTTGCCATTTGTTCTACACACGGCGCCCGACAACGCTTGATCGACGCGAAAAGACTTAGAACCACATATTTTTGTATAGCAGTTGACATCCTCATTGTTACGCAGTCCTTTGAGGATCATCTGAGAGTATTGAATCAAGTTTGCTGTATGTTTTCAAAGGCTAAACCTACCGTTAGCTTTGACAAATACAAATTTTGGCGCCCAGAAATACCCAACATCCGAATAAAGTCCAAGCAATGTTAAAGCCACCCGCTATCGAGAGTATAATTGAAACATATTTATGGTACCAAATCCTGTTAGTATTATCTACTCTAACAACATTGTTGAGAAAATTCGGCAATTTTTTTGGTTCTCTGAATGTTGTACACGGTGGTTTGCGAAAATTAAAGAATATTTACTGATCCATGTCTGAATTATCCTGACTATAACTTACCATTTATAGTTCAATACGATGTCTCTGGATATGGTCTTGAGACAATATTGATACAAATTCATTTTGAGGGAGACTGAATATCTGTTATTTGAGATCACTAATTAAACAAAAAAAAGTTTCTGGGCCATTCAAGAAATCACAACCTTATTTGGAAAAGGCCCCATTCTCTGTTATCACAAATCATCCTTTCTTAGTATGGCTCCACAAGCCAAAAGCTTCCACTGGGATAAGGTGGGCGGTTCGCTCACCACAATGAAAGTTTAAGATGATTTTTCACAGAGGGATGGGCCGCAAAATGAAACTCATTCTTTTGGTTCAGAAATGAGTTGGCTAATTGGAAGGAAGTTGTACTGAAGAAGCGAGGAATTCTCTCATCAAGAAAGCTCACTATCCTCCAACATCTGGACTTATGGTAGGCAAAAGGGTACTACTGGCTGAAACTGAGGAATGATATATCAAGAAATGTTTTATATGTACCGCTCATAACGGAAAACAAGGTCCTCGAGGAATATGAATGCGACTCAACATTGGGAGATTATCTCAATGGATATAATAAGACAGATACCTGCGTCATCTTGAGAGATATCTGTGTATTTCGGTCGTAACGGACTTGTTTGGCAAATTTTCATCATTGGGAGATTATCTCAATGGATATAATGAGACAGATACCTGCGTTATCTTGAGAGATATCTGTGACTGAAGTCGATCGAAGAACCACAGTATGAATAAATTAATTTCACCAAGATGCTACGTTTATGGTTACTTCGTTTGGAACAATGGGAAGAACAACTCGAACACCAACTCTCGCATTGCGACCATTTCCATTTGATAATGTCCACCTGCAGACCACAGCAAAAAAAAAAGAAAAATAGCTTTCACACAACAAAAAATTGACAATTGACGTTTCGAATTATCACAGGAAATGGGATATCAACTTAACTGTATTAACCTGTGACACTCGGAAAGCTATTCACGAATCAAGTGGTAATACAACATTTTCTATTATTTTTGGCAGAAACATGGTACTAGGTGGATGTGCTTCGACAAAAAGGGGCTGATAGAAATATGAAAGTAATATAAAACCAGACGATGAACAACACAGACACGCAGGTGTTCGAAAGCCGGTCAAATGGATCAAAATCTGGTTGGAAAAAGCCGCGAAAAAGTCGAAAACATATAACTTTTTGTCATCGCTCCGAAGATTATTGCCTATACAGTTAATATAGAGGAGGAACTTTGTCTTATCCGATGCTTCACTACAGCAGGGTGTATGAAACATCAAGGATTTGAAACCAGCTAACGCTGATGATAAACGCTCTCAGCTATTACTGTTGCTATCTAGTCGAAAATTACTCAAGTACCTTCGAGTTACTGTTTATAAAAAAGGCTAGCAGGGATTTTGAAAATTGATTACCGATGTTTCCTGGAAACAAACTTTGGGAGGAACTCGAAAAATATCGGCAAAATGTGTCCCCAGAATATAATTTATCTAATTGATGTTGACACTACCACAGATAGAAAACTTTTTCGAAACGGTTTCATGGTTAGATCCAACTATCAATATTCAGTAAGTAGGTCGGTAATAGTTATTTTTCAAAATTGATTGCTTCCTTCCATTCTTTGTAAAATTACCACATTTTTTGTACCAAGATAGAGAAGGAGAAGGCCAAAGAACTTTCTTTCCCAATTTTCTTCATATCTTCAACTTCTTTTTCAATGAAGTTTTCCATTGATATTTTTTCTTGACTTTATTCAAAGAAATAATTAGGACTGTATTTTATGTTACTCAAAACGGTATCAGTAGTATTGTTTAACCTAATTGATAGCAAGTCTTCTAGTTATTGAAAATTAATTCGCGATAGCTTACTGACTATTGGTGTATCAACTGATCTTACTGAGAGCATGATTTAGAAAATTGCGGAACAATTGATGCAAATACACTGTGGGTGGTTGTATCAACATCAAAAGAGAACGGGATATGTTTCGGCATACAAGAGAATAGAAGGTTTCGTAGTTGCTGGTAAAACAAATGACTGTTTTATACTATTTGGGAGCCATTTAGTTCCTTGCTGGGAGTTTGTCATATTCTTCTGGACATAATTCATGTTATCTGTAAACTGATTGTCTCCTATGTTGTATGCTCCATATTAGCAAAAAATATATCAAGGTATCTCTGCCCCTTTATTGAATTTGTCTGTAAATAATGTCTCTATTATATAGATATATTTTGTTCAGGTGTCCTCTCAATGTACAATAGCCAGTGAGCTTTGTACTGATTCTGATCCGATTCCTGCTTAATTGAAGTAGTTTTCGGATCACCCGAGAAGGGATCCAATCATAAATAAAGGTTATTTCGAGATAGTTCTCGTGAATATTTTCACAGTACTCTTTATTTTTTGGATGACTCATTCCTCAATCTGGTTCGGCAGCAAATATTTTGGTATGTTCTGTTGGTTCAGGGCATGTATATGTAGTTGATGATCGAGGATCGGAACAGTCATCACCCAGTATAGAATCAATATATTTCTGACCGCCAGTTTCCTCAGTTCTTCATTGCACTTCCAGATCAATCTCAATCAACGTTTGTTTGAAGGTGATTGACAATGTTTCATGATGAATTTCACAAGTTCGGACTTCCATTGACTAATATATAAAATGATTTGAAATCCCTGAAACAACTAAGAAAAGGAGAATTAAAAATAAATAGCTGTAAATAACAATCATATTGAGCAAAGAAAAAACTGTAATGAAATAATAGTGAAAAAAAAATACAAGTAAAAATAAAACAATTGAACAAAAATTAAAAATAAAGAATTACAAACTGAAAATAAAGATAAAAATGAAAAAGTTGAGAGATTTCAAGCCAAGTTAGTTCACTACGTTTCGATTGTTAATATCCACAATCGTCTTCGGGTGATGACTGGACTGATTCTTTCGAGAGATGACTATTTATGGGTCGTTCGAGTACTTTCACTTATCCCCGCTTTCCATTTTTTCCACTTCACTTCACCGTTGTCGATACCTCTTCACCTCGATATCGATGTCTGAATAATTGATTCAAGAACGTATCTTCAAATGCGCCATCGATATCCAGGAAAGTAGCTAAAAGCACTTCCTTGTTCTTGTAATCATATTCTGATTTTTTCCATGACTCGGCTTGATGTCATTTCCGTCGATATACTCGATGCAGTGATCTGGTGAACAGAGCATAATTTTTCAAATGAAAATTCCAAATCTGTCGCATTCAGCTTGCAGCTGAATGGTTATTATGGTAACTATTCCAGTATCAGAATTATGTAGATGAGTTCTAGAGGAAATATCATGTTGTTTCAAAAGTTTCGTCCGTTTTCATGAGTCTACTTCAAACTGTAATATCTGTAATCTGTTAGGAATCACACGTTAAAAGGTAAGACCTCGTTAATCCTTAGCTCACACAAGTGTCTTCTTCTGAGGGTTGTCGTTTGTAGGGGTGCGACAGCTGGTTAACGGAAAAACAGATTTTAAACAGATTTGTAATAATTGTTATCGAAGTGCTTGAAAAGATGACGGTCAGTTGGCGAGAGGACTGTGGAGTATGGTGGGTGAGGCAGAACTTCGACGCTCAACTCGTTTAATTTTCAAACGGTGATTTGTGAAACGTGACGTGAGACAGGATCGAACCTCATCTGTTGACCAGTGCCGACGGCTGCTGACGCAATTTTTGGTATATTTCGTCCATTTCCTCAGAATAGGACTATGCTGTAATTGTTTTGACCCGGTTGCAAAAAGTTATAATGAATCATACGCCGACCACCATACCGTAACCATGATTTTTCATTTTGGTGAGTTTTGCCTTTGGAAAGTTCCTGGTTGGCCAACCACCGTCCTGAAAGTTTCCTATTATCGTAGAGGATCCACTTTTGATCAATTTCTGTTGAGCGTTCAAATCATAGGGCACCCACTTTTCGAGCCCTTTGAATTTTCCATTACCTTTTAAAACCATCAAGAACCGCATGGAAGCTGACGCCTATTTTTATCGCCATCCCATGCACCGTTTGTGATGGGTTGATGGGTCAGTCTCCTCCAGAGTCCTTAACCCTTTGTTTCCTGGTGGTTTCACTGTGAAACCCCCTAGAAATGAATTTTTTCCCAGTAGCCGACGGGCTATCCGGGGAAACCAAGCGATATCACATGATGTACCATGCTTCCTTTGATTGGCAGTGAAAAATCATCTTACTGTAACATGTGCAGTACTGATTGTGTTGTTCGATACCACGTGGTGGATAGTTTTCAAGAACGTTTTTTTTATATTATATGGTATAACGGCAGGTATGTATCTACATAGTTATTTTCTCTATAGTTGATAATTGTCAGTAATAATTATCACAAGACANTTCTCCTCACAGAACTAGGTGGATGTGTTCCAGGTAAGACATGAATGATTACACTGTATCATTTATAAAATGTCCCTTCGTTTCAGGTGTGACGTAGGTTTATGTCTGAACGACAAAAAATCTGTTTTTTAGGTTTTCATAAAAAATAATGTGATTGCTAGAAATTAAATGAAACCATTCCGGATTTTTTATAAGTATTTAGTAAGGATTGTGATTTGATTTAATGAATTATAAATTTTTCAAAAGTAGTTTTTAATTTCCTAGTGGTTTCATACCGAAACCAGCCTTCCAAACTCCAACCTGAAACATTTTTTGATCACAGATTTCCGTCAATCAACCCATAATCAACTAAAATTCACATAAAAAAGATAGAATCTAGAAAAATAAATAATTCTGACTTTAAAGGGTTAACCTCGTCTTGGATTGCTGTAGATCGACCACTTCAAAGCTCATCTTCAGGTCTAAAATCTCCGGAACGAAATTTCGTAAACCAACGTCGAGCAGTGCGTTCATTAACAATATCATTACCAAATGATTGGTTCATTTTTCGGGCTGTTTCGAAAGCCCTTTGATCCAATTTGAATTCTAGAGAAAAATTGGATGAACATCATATATTTGTTTGAAGGTGAAGACATGATATATAGTAAATAATCTGAAAAGAGGCAAAAAATTAAAATTTTGAAAAAACGGCCAGCATTGATAAATTGAGTACAAAATCCTTTACGGATCAATATATACTACGACACAGTAAAATAAATGTTCATTCATATACGGAGGTTTAAAAACACATTACATTGAAATGAACAAAACTTTTGAAACAACCTTGTAGTAATAATTCAATGTGACTTTGACAAGTGCGGCTCGTCACTTGAGATGAGGTTATTATATATTCACTTGTTATTATTCCAAATAATACTCGAGAAGAAGGCGAATATGAGAGAGAACATGTTTTTTAATTCATATTGAAAATAAAAGGGTTAAGGTCAACAATCTAATGGTTAACAACAAAAAAGTCGCACACATGAAACAAGTTAGATTAACTTAGATCATCATCTAATACGGCAATTAGTAAAACGTGAAACTGTTTCAGTTGACACGTCAAGAATAGTACTTCGACCACGACAGTGAAATTGACTGCCGCAGTTGCAGTCGAAATATTTGGAGATTGTAACTACCACGAGGAAATGGACAGGCGAAAGTTCTGAAGTTGATTTTTAAAGATTATACCAAACATTGAACCAAACTCTGTCGTCGTCATGGACAATATGCAGACAATTGAAGCAGTCACCAATAACTGCCTGGCAAAAAGCTGATATACTAACTGGCAGTCTCAAAAAAAATTGCATTCGACGATAATATGTTAAAAGTCCAATTACTCAATATTGCAAGAAAACATATAGCCTCAAATTACCATTGGGAGCTGAAGCCCGATCAAACTAATGTGGGATCAAATAAATAACCAGGTGGCGAAGAAAAACTTGACTTTCAAAATGGATGAGGTAAAAGGCCTACCACCTACTGCCATACAAAATGTCACACCAGAGTCATGGCAAAAGTGCATTAGACGTACGCAAAAACCATATAATTTATCTAAATATCAAAATTGGAATAATAATGAATATAACTGGAGTTTTATCTCAACATCAAACCGTTATTTCAACACTTCGACATGAAGATTAAAGTTTTATCTTGAAGATGATCCCTTGGTGATCGAAACACCTGTTAATGTGTTAAAATAACGGTTTGGTGTTGAGATAAAACTCCAGTAATATTCATTACTGCATAAAAGGCTCCAAATAGTGCATCACAAGTAAAATAATAAAGATACCTACTTTTCTCATGAAAAGTTTTCACGTTTTATTAATTTAGTAACACCCTGTACATCTGATCTCAGATCATTTTATGTTAATCACATTTCCTAAAGATGCATTTTTTTATAAGAATGATTTTGTCATAAAATAATGATGAAGATTTATCTTCTCTTAGCAACTCAATCCGTGGACACACGGATATTTTTTGGAATAATTAATATAATTCAATTATTATTTGTGAATATAGTTTTTAAATACTAGCAATACACTTGAAATTATTTTTTTCTCATCTGTTAAGCATAATTTCNCTTTTACATGCAAAACTCTATGAACATTTTCAATGTTCAAGCAGTACTTTGTCATCCTCCTATACTATTCTTTCATCTGATTTCAACTGATCATTTTCGAGTTAAGCAGCAAAAATCTAATCATTTTCATGAATAACAGAGTATGAAATACATAATAATCAGTTAGCTAACAGTTTTTTGTACTGGTACATATACGTTGATGATATCTTAGTCGGTTTTACTGGTACAGATGGGCAATTAGGCAAGTTCATTGAATATGCCAATTCCATCCACCCGTCAATAAAATTCACCACTGAGAGGGAGGTAAATAATTCAATAAATTATCTTGATTAAACCATTACAAAAAATAACAATAAACATGAATTTGCAATTTTCCACAAACCATCGTACATGGACATTATCATACATAATTCCTCCACACACTCTTACCAGCATAAAGTTGCTGCATTCAATACTATGCTTCACAAACTATTAAATATTCCACTGTCTGAGAGTGATTTCCAGAGAGAGCTGAGTTTAATCAAACAAATCGCAGTTAACAACGGTAATAAGGTAGATACTCGTATTATAGACTCCATTCTTTCCAAAAAACTACAAAATCAAGCCATGGACCTGGTCTACCCAAATTCAAGACGCGATAACGTCAGTTAGAGCACCCGTACACGAGCCACATTTTGCGGTCGGATCGACCACACAATTGCAGTCGCGTGCCAGCGAACTCAAGCCGCCCATAAGAAATATCGTACTACACGTACACGGGCGTTCACAAAAGTCAAAACGGATGTCTGTAGTCAACTTGTTGCTGATCTCCGCCGCGCCGAGATGTCATCGCGACATCCGCCGTACACTAACTACAAACTTGCAGTCGTACCCAACCGCGTACACCGTGGTGTACTTTTTCTCATATTGGTCTCACATCATTCAATTTTTGATGTCAGTTGCCTCAACTGCAAATGCGGTTTATATGACCGCAAGTCGATCACAAAAATGTGATTGGGTCAACCGCGAAGTGCAGCCAACGTGACCACCATGTTGTGGTTGCCTCAACTGCAAATATGAGGTCCGTATACGGCCGGACTTAGAGCGCCGGTACACGAGCCATATTTTGCGGTCGGATCGACCACACAATTGCAGTCGATTTCCAGCGAACACAAGCCGCCTATAAGAAATACTGTACTACACGTACACGGGCGTTCACAAAAGTCAAAACGGGCGTCTGCAGTCAACTTGCTGCTGATCTCCGCTGAAATGTCATCGCGGCTTCCGCCGTACACTAACCACAAACTTGCAGTCGTACCCAACCGCGTACACCGTCGTGTACTTTTTCTCATATTGGTCTCACAGCGTTCAATTTTTNGGAATTCGGGTAATTTACTGAATGATCAATTAGAATTGAATAACTCTCCGTTAATGAATATTTTTTCATATGTGGAAAATGGGACATAAATTCAGGTAATTTAATTAATTACAAACTTAGGTAATAATCAGGTACTTGAAATGTAGTTGCTTCGAATTGTAGAATAAGGTATATTCAGCATTGGATGTGTAGTGAAAACACGCCCGAAGAAGCTTTTGTATGGCGAAAGACGTGTTGCGCTTTTGTAAAATTGTTTAGTGAAAATATCACAATGAAGTGTTTTTAGAATACGTCAATCATCTACAGTAACATCAATACTCAGGATATCATCGTAATCCTCAATCGGTACGCTGCATCAACGTGATTTGCCTTTGATCCAGGTATATGAATACTTTCACTATCTAAGTTTCGAACCACCATCTGCCAACTCTAGATACCTCTTGCCCTTCTCTGTGAACATAGATTGCATTAAGATCTGAAACAACTCTAAACCGATAACCGACCAAATACACAAGTCTCAAAAAGTAAAGTAGCTGAACTAACTGAACGAATTGCGTCCCATTCCACAGCCGATTTTCTGGGAAAGGCACAACCCACTATTCTCACACTAGAATCCACAATGCCGGAAATTTCTTTACAAAAACGTCTAGTCAGGCAAATTTTGAATCAGCTCAATATCAATAAGGCGTATGGTCCTGATGAAGTGCCCGTCGTCGTACTTGAAACGTGCACCAATGAACTCGCATCAATATTTTGCAGACTTTTCAACCTATCTTACAAGGAAGGGGTATTTCCTCATGTTGGAAGAATGCTCGCGTTCAGCCTATTCCCAAAAGTGACATGACAAATCTTCCAAATAACTACAGAACAGTTTCTTTGCTATCAGTGATATTAAAAATCACGGAGAAAGCCGTACATCACCATATTCTTCAATATTTGAAAGTATTCAACATCTTGAGCGATCATCAATGTGGCTTTCGAAAACGAAGATCAACAGGTGTGTGTCATCCATGATTAGAATAACGCAATTGAGAAACATTGAGAGTCAAGAGACATTTCTAAGGCCGTGTGTGGCATGATGGTTTGCTGGTAAACTTCGATACCATGCTAATTCGTACTGGAACGTCTGACGTCGAAAATGAGAAATATTTACTGAATCATTAGGTAGAAATCCGTAGACTCCATTTTTATCCAAATTTTTCCTGACATTGTGAACTTTCGCCTTTCCACAACTTCTCAGCTCCACAACTTTTATTCACGTATATTACTCGTACTATCCCACTTTGGATGTGAACTTCAATTAGAAATAATACACTGAACTTCCTCTGTAACACCCTAATATTTAAATAATATTTCAAACAGCTACCGACTAACCCATTATATTTAACGAGCTGTACTCTATCAAGTAACAAACATTAATAACTTATAATCATTCCTATGTTCCTATGACTACCACTAATACCTTGCATAACTCATAAATACTCAAACTATCAAAAGGAACAATGTGTCATCGAATTCCTATTCACAGCCATCATTTGCCTCCATCGTTGCCTTCGATAATGTTTATTCTGATTGTACTCTTACTGTACTTCAAAACGTAATAATATAATTTTACAAGACAGAGGTGTATATTCTACCTAGCTAATTGAGGCGTAGGCCCAATTAGTTATTGTAGGAAAAGGAAAGATGATCGCATGAACCAATAGATGGGAAGAGAGCATAACAGAGGGTCCCAAGACAAGGGTCACAAAAAACAATGAGACAATTGAAAATAATTTAGACTTTCAAGACTAAGGTTTTCAGTGTTGTTGCTTTTCGAGTTTGAAAGCCGTGGGTTTTTGGAATTTCTTCCTGACGTTTCGCTGGCGCGAGTGGCTAGCTTCTTCAGAGGTTTAACCATCATGGCTTG
>NW_019294269.1:0-18577 GCF_000500325.1 Leptinotarsa decemlineata
ATTCGAAGTTAGCCGTGTATATTGTTTTTATAGCCTCGTTGTGCAGATATTTTGATGTAACTCTAATTCTGTACGATATTCTACTCAGTTTGTTTGTGAGGTTATCAATATGAGAAGTCCAGTTCATGTTCTCGTCTATGTGGATTCAATTCATTTAGTACAAATTGATTTTTATTGAACCAGTCCTCCTGATAACAGACTTGTGTCATCTGCGAAGATAGTTTTGAACTGTATAAACTGTTTGTATAAAGATAGAGAAGTTTAAAGCGAATAAGCTTTCTTGCACAAAAATACTACTGAATAAGTACATGCTGTGAGAACAACTAGAGCACCGTTCCTGTTGCCTCATCACTTTTTATTTCCACCTCAGTTGTAGATGAAATATTAGACACATGAACCTGTAAACCACGGCCAACAAAGTCTAGGAAATAGCTTTATTTAGAAATGGATTCCCATTGAGATAATGTAGCTGAAATTCACCTTGATGAAAAAAATCTATCACAATGTGGACACTTGAAACATTTGTCATGGGTTTTAACGTGGTTCTTGAGCAAAGCGTTGTTTATGAACTCCTTTCCACAAATAGAGCACTTCTTCTTCTCTTCATCTTGCTTGTGTTGGAGCCTGATGTGTTCACTCAAATTCTTCGCTTTGTCGAATTGTTTTTGGCAGTACTCACACTCGGAAACCTTATTTGCATTGTGTTGCTTAATATGTTTGGTATACTGAGCCCTGTCATAAAACACCTACAAAAAACACTGCTATGATTCGACCCTTCTACAAAAACTATTGTAAAAACGAGAAAATACTTCAATGAAAAGAAAATGGTATATTTTTCCAAGGGTGATTGGTTTTCCGAAAAAAACTTTTCAGCTTTCTATATTGAAACCATTATACAGAAAGTACGAAACTTTCGAAAAAGGTAAATCATCGGGAAAATCGGGAAAAAAGGCACCCAAAACAACTACTTTCAAATGCTTTGTACAGAATGAGTGCATCGTCTTTCAAAGTTATCCAAAAGGGGGATGATGAGGAGTTGAAGATAACTGTTTTCACCTAAAGTTTTGAAGTACACCTGGAGATTGATAGTTTTTCATGTAAGTTAAATTTATATCAATAGTCTTTTATCCCATTATAAATTGATAAAGTGATTTTATATTAATTCAATTTACATATATCTATGTGAAAGTAGTTGTTTTGGATGAATTTTTTCCTCCAGCTTGTAAGAAACTTATATACATGNTTCAAGGTATTATTCCAAGCTATAATATGCTTTCGTGAGTAAAAGTTCCTTCACACGTTTTCAGAATGTTTTTGACTCTATTATACTTTTCATTTTAAATGGTAGATGACTGAATATCTTCCGACTCTCGAATATTATGGAATTTTTTGTTAATGTTGAAGTTGGCTTTGGCAGAGGTATATTGGATGTTATTTTTTTTTCGCCAACATTAACAGTGCATTCAACAATTAAGTTGAATCCACAAAAATGAGACAGTTACAAAAACAAATCAAATTATGTTACCTAAACCAAAATAATGACTAATAAGCCTCTAGACAAGAAACTGATAAAGAAGCAAAATCAAAAGGATGGATGTATATCCAGAAGTTGAGTTGAATGATATAAAAACTACCTGAAGGAAAAAATAGCAGATCCCAAAAAGAACTCTATTGTAAAAGTTATCAAAACTGATGACCATTTGAAATCGTTCAAGATAGTTGCCGATTTCAAGTTCAAAGAAGACTTCTACAAACTCCTTCTGGCCTAGCAGCGTAGGTTATAGTAGGTTTGACTTCAGAAAATATAAATTCATCTCAGCAGACAACAATCAACCCAATTCTTTTATTCCTAGTGAACTAAAACATTCGACAATGTCCTGTTTCAAAAAAAAGTTATTAAATCTTTTCTAAAAGAGAATTTCTTTTATTGTCTAAAGGAATATGATGAGTGTGTGAAACAAGAATAAGATCATGCTTTTCTGTAAATCACTGATTGATCAATGCCATCGAAGCAATGTTATGCTGATGTGAACACCGTAGAACAATGATTAACAGAAAATTGCAAACTGTCAATAGCTAGACCAGCCATACTCCAAGTGTGTTCTGTGGAACCCCAGGGTCGCCACCCACTACAGTATACTTTGTTCTTTCAAATAAATGGCATAGTTTGTTAAGCCGACACAATCAGAATGGTATAATAGAGTCTACTTGAGCATAAAAGATACTAAATAACTGCGCTCTAGTCAATACGATCTTAAATTAATAAAAAGAAACTTCAGAAAATTGAGTTTAAATATCAAATGATGGTAATTACTATTCCAATTCAGGAATTCATTTAGATAAATACCTAAAAATTTAACAACTACTATCAACACTTTTTAAAGATATGTTATTTACATTGAACTGGAGATTTTCAATTTTTTTTTGGCGATTGTGAATACAAATAACATGTGTTTTATCTGTGTTGAAAAATAAATCAAGCCCATTAAAAAAACTGGATACTTGATTTAATGGTCTTCAACATTTACTTTCTAAAATTGTAGTATCAGTCTCGGCATCTGATACTATCAGACAATTAATGATAAATCATCAGCATAAGCTTTGTAACTACTGTCTTCAATTATAGAGTCAATGCTATTTACATACAGAATAAACTAAATATGACCTAATTTGGAGCCCTGTGGTACACCAGTTGTTCTCACATTCAGAGTTAAATTTGAAAGTACTATTATTTTTCATTATTTGCAATGACACAAATTGTGATGCAATTGAACCCAGGTTTGTGTTTAATACACCCTACAAAATACAAATAAAACAGAACACAGAGTATGATGCTACGAATGCAATACGCATATCTACAGACGGCTCAAAAACCAAAGAAGGTTCATGATGTGGAGTGTTCTCCAGATCACTAAGCCTAAGGATTGAGTGGGGAATGGGAAAAAATACCAGCATGGTCCAAACAGAACTGGATGGTATCCCAATCGCCACAAAAGATATAACCAGGAAAGGAATTTCTGGCAAAAACATAACAATCTGCACTGACAGCAGACAAGCCTTATTAGCCTTGAACAGACGTGTAACATCAGGGCTAGTACTAGAGTGTCACCAAGATTTAGCCAAAGCCTCGGTAGATAATAATATTATCCTGAGGTGGGTTAAAGGGTACAACAGGAGTAAAGGTAATTGCATTGCCGACTCTTTAGCTGAGGAAGCGACTGAACTAAATTTTAGGATCCAGTGGCACCTACGGCCTGATGACTTTAACAATTGTGGAACTACCTCAAATGTTACATCCATGCTCAATCCTTAAAGAGATGGGATGGAATCAAAGGATGCAATCTTGCCAGGATCACCTTGGGCGACCATGGGAAGCTGGCGCCAAAAAAATATCTAGCGATGACCAGAAAAAATCTACGCCCAACAGTAGGATTTCTGACTGGCCACTGTCAACTAAGGAAACGCCCTCATAATATAGGGCTAGTGGACACACCTCTATGCAGGATGTGTGAACAGGAAGATGACACTCTCAGGCATGTCCTATGCGAGTGCCCGGAGTTATCGTCAATAAGAGAGTGTGTGTTCAGCGAGTCTCAGCCTACACCTGCCGATATAAAGGAGATGTCGAGATGTCTAACAGTGACCTGACAACCTTCCTGGAAAGAACAGGATGGACGATGACCCAGGAGGACAACTCCTCAGGAGGATGTACAATGGGTCACATGTGGCCTATGTGCTGTGAGCTTACACTCACCATCCCCACTCAACAGATACAGAGAGATAGAACTTTGAAAGCCTATGGTAATGTAATAGGACGAAGTCATGTCCCTATTTTCAAATATAGGAATTGATGGTTTTATTGATAAAGGAAGAACTCTTTTTAGTATAAAAATTGAAATGTCATCTGGAGTTGACGATTTTTTATTTCTAAATTTGTTATTCAATTATTGAAATAATTAACTTTCTGTGAAAGAATTCGGAAATAATGTAAAGGTGTTGAAGTCACTTTCAAAATATAAGTTTGTGTTGAAGGGGATTTACCTTACCAAACCAATGGGAACGTGAAAGAAAAATTTATTAAATTTAGATACGATCGTATTTTGGTCTTCTATTATATGATCACCTATCATTAATGTAATATCATTTCGTGGTTAATTTTTTATATGTGATCTCAGATACAATTTTCCTGAAGAGCGACTTGTACTTGGTGAATTGAATATCTTGTTTTGAAAATGACGGAAATTATGAAAATAATCAAAATATTCTTACTTTACATATGAATTCTTGTACTCTCTCCACGTGAACTAACTGGTGACTTCTCAATGACCCACTGTTTCTGAACGCTTTTTCACATTTGGTGCACTGGAATGTTTTTTCAGTGTTGTGACATCTCTGATGTAACTTCACATGATGCTTGGATATAAATGATTTGCCACATTCTTCGCAACTGAATGGTTTCATGTTCAGGTGTTTGTTTAAATGATCTTTTAATTTTCCAATACTTTGTAGGGTGATATTGCAAATATTACATCTGAAAATATTAGAAATGATAATTATAACATAAACATAGCTGTTGCACATAAATTGAAAACACAAATATTTTGTATAGAAACTCATAGCAATCACCTCTCTCAAGGTTTTTTCACAGTAGATTTTGTCAAATTCTGACAAATATTGGGTTGTATGCTACAAACATTTATCAATATCAATCTATATGAAGTGATCCAAAGCAGACTGCTTGACTACTTTGAATATTTCTCATTCACATATACATAACAGATTCTAATCTATTCATGAGGATCTCATAAATGGTAACATATAGTGAGTCGGTTGTAAAGTTGACTATTTTCAGGTATAATTGAATGATACAAAAAAAGTTTACTCTATTTTTGCTGCCTTCTTTATTTGCATAGATATTGAAAATATGTTAACACTTTGCCATTGAAGCTCATACTTGTAGGTTACTTCACTATCATTTCATTTCAGGTTTATTGTTGCTTAATATAATTGTTATTTTCAACTATTCTTTTTTAATTATTCTTTTTTACTTGTTTCAGGGATTTCAAATCATTTTATATAGTAGACAATGGAAGTTCGAACTAGTGAAAGACAAATTCTTAGTTTGGAGAAATAAACTTCAGTATTGACTTTACTGATTTATTTTATTTTGGTGAATCAAATTTGAATAGCTATGTGCCAACTTATCAGTAATTCGTCTCCCAATAGAGATTTCACTCGTTAATCCAAAAAGAAAGATATCAAAGGTGGTGAAGCTACAAAAACATTTCTTATTGGATCACTTCATTACCCTGATAAAATTTCCCTTGTACAAGAGATCATACTTCTCATTCCTCCAATAGTAGAACTTTGCTGAAATCATTCAGGTGATCACCTATATAGTTTTGGAGTCAGTACAAGACAGACCTAACCAAGTCTGCTGTCTGGTACTCAATTGATTTTATTGAGGCTCCAGAGCATATGCAAAACAATCATCAGAGACAGGATGTGTTTTTACTACAAAGAAGCAGTAATGGTGTTATTTCTTCAATAATGCTCTAACCAGAGAAACTTGCACAAATGTCTTGTCAGATATAATCCAATATCCAATGTCTAGCTTTAGCCAGGGAAGTAGTTGATTTCTGACAGGCATTTTTTGCCACAACATGGAACTGATGAAGCAAGAAAAACTATTACTGACAATCCTAAACCAGGAAAAATGGTTCGGAAAATGAAAATCAAAATATTTATTTTCTCAATACACATGTATCTCTTCTCATATAAAGCTGAACTTCAATTGAAATTATAAAAGTATACAATTGAGTGAGCTTTATTTTTGAGAAATAATACTGGAGATTTATCCTAACAATAAATCATCATTTGTAACACCTCGACAGGTATTTCAATCACCAAGTGATCATATTTAAGATGAAGATTAAACTTCATTTTTGATTTTAATATGTATTTGCTAAAGTAAGTTACCTTCGTTTTTCCATGTAATGATTTTTTTTGTGAACTTTATATTCAGAAAACTGAAAGAAAACAGCATCACACATTTGACACTTGTAGGCAGTTGTGTTATTTTGCAGAATGGTTTGAACACTGTTGGCTTTGTCATTCTCTCTGTCACATTTTTCAATTTCTTTCTGGATATCCAACTCATATTTCGCACAAGCTTCCTCTTGGTCAATATCCTCATCTTTGATTAATAAACACTCAATTTCAGAAATTCTATTATCAACACTGTTCTTAATACTACAAAAGTTTTGGCTGAAATTGAAATCACCATTTTTATTCTCAGCCCTCAGTTCTTCAAGATTATTTTCCACACAAACATTTTGGTGATTAAATGGATCGCTTTCGAAATATGTGGCAAAATCACTTTCGCATGGATTCGGTTCCTGTTTTATTATTGGTTTCTCCAGTGCCATGCGAGGTACAATGTAACTTTGAAACGGTACCTCATAATCTTGCTTTACTTCTTTCTTTGGATATACAGTAACGTCAAGTGAAGAAGTTTTCGAGGTACTTGGTTGGTCCAATAAGGCTTCTGACTTGATATTTACACTTGCTAATTGAAATGTATCATTCATACTATCAAACATTTTTTTATCCATAACTTCTTCCTGAACATTCAATTGAGTTTTCTTTTATAATTGATTATGAAATAATACCCAATAGAACAAATTATTTCATCACATTTTAAAATATTCATCGTCGTTCTTTTGTGTAACTCTTGAGTCTAAATGTTTTTTTTTCCTTAGATTTCTCTAAATAATCCAAATGAATGTATTTGTATTTTTGTGTAAATTTACTATATAAACCATACACCATACATCCTTGTTTGTCTTCTTCTTTTTTCTTTTCAGAAAAGTTATCCGGAACGCGAAATTGTGCCAACCCAGAAATAAAAATTGTACTGATTACGTTCAATTGTACTACATCATGAAACATCATAATTTTCTAAGTGTTCTGAGAAATTATGATCATCTCTGAGGATCATACTAGTGGCAGGAATGCTACTTTCAGATGAAAACGTATACTAAACACGATGTTTTCTAGTAGTTCAACACACATCTTATATATTGCTTCATTTTACTCGCACAGAAAAATATTTCACATGATCTGAAAAAAAGGTCAGTGCATGTGTATTTCTCTTTTTTTGTCACTTGATATTGTTTACTATTCGGTGTTTCAAAGATGCATAAAATATATCTGGTGTAATCATTTTAAGACCCCTTTTCTACTTAATAGCTATATTTTGTCAGAAACCCTTGATTAACTGCACTCTTGTTGAAGAAATAATTAAGAGATCCAATAAATTTCAGCATTTCATTCACAGAAGTGCTGAGTACAACTCAAGTGACGGAGCTTGATATAATCAAGTTGGTACTTCAATTCTCAATTTTGTTCACATTTGGGAATACACTGATATTAGGCGAAAGATTTCGATTCTTGTACTATGTACATGTGTACAAAGATTGGTTAATCTTCTTTCTCTAAACCATAGTTTAGACAAAGGAGTTTAGACAAAAGCGAATCGGTAAAAAATTAGGGTTTCTATTCATCTGAGTGCGTTATAGAGTGAAATATGGAATTCAACTGCATACGTTCTACCAGACAAAAATAGTTGATGAAACAATAGAAAATTGTTTTATAATTATTGAAATTGGAATGAATTTACAAACCGAATTCAATCAAAACAAACATGAATGGAAATTTTTCCTTTACCTTTCACAGTTTTACAGTAACTAAGAAATTCGAATAGAAAATCAAATTGATACAAACTTTTTTTCACTTGACGTCTTACAAAAGATACGCTATCGGATAAGAATTTCAATTGAAATTCATATATTTTTCCATGTTGGTTCATCTGTGTATTTGTCATTAGTGTCAGTTGTCATTTGTAGTTGATACTTATATTCTCCATTCTTGAGTTTCATTTGCTCTTTTCATTGTATTCATTTTCCATTTATATTTTTAGTATTCAGCTGAGGTTATGGTGTGAACAATTAATATGAAAACTGATACTAATGAAAAATTCACAGATTCACCAACTGAAAAAATCTATATGTTCCAAATGAAATATTATCCGACATCGTTCATTTAGTCAATGAGTCGTTAAATTCACTATCGTTGATAAATCTTAGCAGGTATCATTTCAAATCAGATTCGATGATATATCCACTTTGGCTAGCACTTTTATGTTGGATAAGTACTGTATAATATATCATATATGTTAATTTAAAGGAACCCAATTATATTTTCTGTTGTCTTTTACACACTGAAAAACTATGAATCAATAATAGCGAAGAACGAAAACATTTCAAATATCCTCTACTAATCTGAGGAAATCTAAAAACTCTTCCCACATCAGAACAAACACAATATCTCCCCTTAACAAACGAAGAAGGTGGCATCGCCATTATAGCTTTTTGGAAATCTATCAGTTAAGATCGCTTTTGATCTGGTCACAGAATACCTTACAGATGAGAAAGTCAGCACTGAACAGAAACTATGAATCTTTGATATTTTTGAGGGCATTATTGTCAACTTAAAATTTTTGTAAAATTGTTATTGAATGTAATTATGGTGAAATACTGATAGTTTGGTCAAAATGTTGTCCTATCAACCTGCTGAGATAACGTGATAATTTTCTGACAACAAATATATCCCAGACGTTTCAAATACTTTGAATTTACCGCTAAAATGACATTAAACAACTTCAACACAGAACATAGATTACAGAAACTTGACCCCTCAACTACAAAGTCATCACAGAAGAGTGCCTCTTTAATAAAATATTTTGTTACCCGGCGTGCATTATCTGATTTCCGTTGGCTCTTAAGAGCCTAATTTCAAATGTCTAATTAATTTACAGTACTTTGATTCTACTGCACTCGGTCTTATAATTAAAATAAACTACAACCTGTAATTTACGTATTTCAATCCAGTATTGCGGCATGGAAATTGTTTATGTGGAAACCTTACAATAAGTCCCTGTGCAATGCATTGTTCTCGTATACTCTCCTTATAATTTGTAGTGCGTTGTTTGTACGCCCCTCTTTACCGGATCTAAGTAAAGACATTTTCCAATACATCTGTGATAGATTTTTATCAAATATAGGCCTAGTCAATCAGAAATTATGTACCATTTCACAATGAAATTCACTTGATTCATCAAATAACATCTAATGAATATTAAATATTTTGACTGAATTTATTAGTTATCGATTTGTTTTGTTCAACGTTTTCTTCAAATATCATTACTGTGTTCATTGTTGATTTTCTTTGTGACAATTTCTTTGAAGCTGACACCTACAGTTTCTTGTTTTCATTGATTGTTTTATTATTTCCTTAGAATTATATCCACTGCCTTTTCCCGGTTTATACTCATCACATAAACCCCTTTCCTCGTTGGGATGAAGTTGGTTAATCTTTTTATATTGCTGTAAATGAGGGAGCAAATTATGACATTCAAGACAATAACTAATGAATGTACCATAATAGCCTTCTCTATCGGATACGTAGATCTCCCCTTCTTCTTTGCCAAGTGCAAAATCTCGTCGGCGTATTCGAAAAATTTGTCGTCTTCGTTGACATAATTCATCTTGGTTACGTACTGATCAATTTCTTTTTCTTCGATTTTTAACGCCTTTTCTTCATCCTGTTGAGGAACATAATATTGCAATTATATTTTTCAGATAATAATACCTATGTAGGACTTGTGCAGGGGAGTATGCAAGATTTTTTGTATCTAGATACTGTTTTTATACAATGAATGGAGAAAATGGAAGAATAGACACGTGTCATCAATTTGTGTATACAAAAGTCAACAAGAAAAATGAAAATTTATACTTTCTATTATACTTTTCATGTTTTTTACCAAAAGTGGTAAAAAACATAGAAAGTAGCATTTCTCATTTTTCATGATGATCTCCTACCACGTAGGAGATCAATCAATCAATTTATCAAAAGTCAACAAAGTAATGAAAATGAAAGAAAAGCGACTGCTAGGAACAACCCAACCTTTCAATGAAGAATTGCTTTCATTTTTGAAATTCACTAAAAAGTAACTACATATTATGATTTTGGATCAATTTCATGAAATTCCTTGGCATAACAATAATTATTTTGTGAACACATTATATTTTATATTTCATTCTCAAACTCCGCTATATGGTCATTTAAATAGTCAAGTATGCAGAACATGAGATATGCAGTTAGAGCCATTCCCAATTTGAGGTTATAAAATTCATAATCACGATATAAAATTCACTTTCTGTAATATATGAAATACACACATTAGTTATGATTGAGAAATAGGCAGATTCAGACCTTAGAGAGAACTCATGACGAGACCTGGAGAGTAGGTAAATTGAGGCTCCGGTGTCAAGTCACATCAAATTCTTGAAAATGGCTCCAAAATGGGAGCCGAAACGTCGAACATAAAACTCCAGACGCTGTTCAACCCAAACGGCAACATATTGAAAATCTGAATATTCCTTTTTTTCTAGCGTTATTTGACAACGTAGCTCAAATCCAAAAACACATTTACAAAGATACTTTTTTTCAGCTACACGTTTTCATGTTCAGATTTATTATCCGAAGTTTCTCCTTCTGACAATCATCAACTTTTTCTTCTATTATGAGAATCATATTGTTTTTTATACAGAAACCATGCTCTTTTGAAACCACAGCTATTAAAAAAAAAACTTCATCTGAGATGGTCATGACTCCATCAAAAAATTCTGTTTAAGGAACACAGCCGAGTGTTTGTCCAAAATTCCGATTAATGTTCTATCCAGCTGTTGTCTTTCCGAATATAATTCAAAATAAATTTGTGCTGTTTTCGTACTATTCCTATCAAATTTATGATAAAGTTTCAACATATCTCGTTTTTCTTCATTTGAGAATGAGGACATTTCGACTGAAGTATTTGTGCAAACATGATGTTTGATGAGATGTGACAACTATTGTTCATTAAACTAAATTTTTCGATGGAGTCGTGACCATCTCAGATGAAGTTTTTTTAATAGCTGTGGTTTCAGAAGAGCAAATCATAAAAAATTATACATAAATGAAATCAGAATGAGAAGCACTATTTTTCTGTATAAAAAACAATATGATACCCATAGTAGAAAAAAAGTTGATAATGATTGCCAGAAGACGAAACGTCGGATGGTAAAACTGAACATGAAAACGTGTAGCTGAAAAAAAGTTTCAATGAAAACTTGTTTTTGGTTTTGAGCTATGTTGTCAAATAACGTTATAAAAAAATTAAAACGAAAATTCCGATTTTTAGTTTTTTTCGGATATTTCCGGAAATATTTGAACTATTCCAAGTTTCAAATCAGAATTTTGTTAAGCACAAAAAAATGCAGCTTTGCCCCAATTTAAGCTTCGAAGTATCTTCTGTAGTTGTAGTTGATGATCTTGTCATCTTGGCAAGGTCCACGTCGGGAGGGGTAGCTTGTAATATCCTGAGTGAGCAGATGTCTGTCAACCTCAGCAAAACTGTGATAATCCCCTTCACCAGAAGGAGAAAATTGGACGATCTAACGTCAGTTTTCCTCAATGGTGAGGCCATTCCATTTGGAACGGAGGTGAAATATCTTGGCATTGTCTTTGATGAAAAACTCACCTGAAACGCTCACTTGGAAAAAGTTTTACACAAAGTCAGACTATCCCTGTGGACATGTCGAAGAATTTGTGGTAAAACCACACCGTCAGCGGCCATGGAGATCCTTCTAGATATACCTGCTCTCCACATTTTCTGGAGAGAGAGGCTAAATGGACTGCATATAGACTTGTGCACATTGCCAATTGCACAAATAAATTTAATGCAGAGTGCAACATACTGTTGGTTGACACTACGGAAGTCTCAGCATTCTGGAAATGACCTCTGACTTTATGCCTCCAATTGTCAACTGCGAAATGCCTTAGTATGTACTGTTCCCGAGTAGAAAGGACTGGATCCTCCGGGAGAAGGAAATATTGAGAGTAGATAGTTGTTGGTTCAGTGCAGGTTTTTTCACTCGCAGATCCAGGATAGAGATATCAAGCTGCCTAGGAACCTATGCGACTGTATTTCAAGCGAAAATTCACGCTATTGAATTGTGTGCGAAGAGATGGGAAGAATCCAACCTCATACACAAGTCAATAAAAATATTCTTGGACTTCAAGCGGCGTTGGAAGCTCTTGGCTCCTACCGAGCAACGTCTAAATTGGTAGCAAATTGCCAAAAACGACTCTCCTCGATAGAAAGACTTAACAGACTGTCTCTGGTCTGGATTCCTGGTCATACTGGCCTGGAAGGCAATGAGGCTGCTGACTTCCTTGCAAAGGAGGGTTCTGCAAGCAGTTTCATCGGACCAGAACCTGTCATTGGTATCGCTCTGAGCTTTGCCAAACAAAGATTGAACACCTGGATGGCACGAAGATTTATGGACTTCTGGCACAATCTTCCAGGATTGGCTAACTCCAAGGCATCTATTCACGGTTCGAAGCTTGATACCAAACAGTTTTTGGACTACAGTAGGGATGCACTACGATGTCTAACAGGCCTTCTTACAGATCACTGTCATTTGAATCATCATATGCGGAGACTCGGACTGTCGGGAGACAGTGTGTGTCGCCTCTGTTTGGAAAATGATAAAACAGTAGAGCACTTCCCTGCTGCGGACCGAATCGGGTTTTGAGAGTTCGACAGAGCCGTACTCTTACCATCTGACCTGAAAGATAACTCACCACACAAACTAATCGGCTTCATCAAGAAGTACGGTTTATTTGGTCAAGCGTGAATAGGTGCGAGCCTCAATAAAACCTTGCGGGTTGCGGCGCAGGGTCGAATAAGCCCACTCTCTTTGGACCTAACCTAACCCAAATTATAACAGCACAAATGAATCTCGAAGGTATCTAAGTATAATGAAACATCAATAAACTGAGTGTCTACTACCTCTTTCTAAACTTTCTACAATTTTCCAGCAGCTTGACTGCATTAACTTTTTTCGATTTTACATCTAGAGTGGTAGCTCTTCATTAATTTCAATTTCATATGTAAAGTGTAGGTATTCGTATATTCAAGAACCTAGGTGTCTGTGTCTCTTGACAAAAATGAATAGTTTGAATCATCTTCTGAAGACACCTATTTCGTAGGAGAAACCTAGTTCTAGGAACGTGTCACAGTTCTGATATATGAGAGCAGTGTTTTTGTTGAAACAAATCTATGTATCAGAAAACACGTTTTCAAAATATCTAACAAGAATTCACATACCATTTGTTCCAATAACTCTTTTCTGTACTTCAGAATTTTTTCCCAATATTCCTTTCTCTTAGTTTCTTCATAATTTTTGATGATTTCATCTGTTTTGTACCTATTCAACATTTCCCATTTTCTTATTTCCTCTTCCTTGGCTTGTGCAGAAGCTTCCCGTTCAATAAAGTGCTTTCTGTCCTCAATTCTTTCTTCTTTCATTCTTCGATCGAAATCTGCTCTTGCCTTGACTTTTGCTTCTTCACTATAGTCAAAAAAAGGGTTCGTTAAATATACGGTGCGTGAAAAAAAATCAGAGCATTGAATTATATTTTTTCAGGTATTTTTCCTTTTCATTATTATAAGGTAGGTACCTGTTTTTCCAACAAAATCCTTGAAGTTTCGGAAATGGAAATTATAAATATTTTTATCTATTTTTTTTATTTATTAGCAGAAGTACATTTTTTATGGCCAATAATGTGAGAATTAAATTCGTGAATATACTTCATAAATGTCGGAGAACATTTTGAATATATTTTGAATAAACTTGAGTGAGTTTTGACTACATTTTTTCTATCATGATATTCAGCATTTATTTGCAGATTTTTGAAACGAATACAAAACTGATAACTACTCTGGAATTTACAAAAATAAACCAGTGTGAGTGTCACTATTTTTCGGGTTTGAAGGCCGTTGAATTTTGGAATTTCTTCCTGACGTTTCGTTGGCTAGCTTCTTCAGAGGTTCATACATCTTGACTAATCTACGTTGACTGGATATTATGGCTGCGTAAGGCGTATTTATGTTGACTCTAGTTTGGTGTGCCTGGACCTGGGTTAGGCAAATTGTCAAAACATTCGTCGACCCTTTTCTACCTGGCGTCATGCAGTTTTATTTTCTTGAACTTCTTAGAAAATGATTCCATATTCGGTTGAGGTTCATAGCTGCTCGTTTTCTGTTGGAGTTATCCGTGAGTTTATGGATCTCTATTGCCTTCCGTAAAGGAAACCGCGGTAGGAAGTCACTTTTTTGTCTTTTGCATTTTTAATGTCTTTTTTTTTAATTATCAATGATAAAAGAAATTTTCTTTTTTTCGCCAACATCATCCATAGAGGAAATATAACAATTCTTATGGAAAAGATAAAGTGTGACTTTTAACCCCGTGCTGAGGATGGTTAAATCAGTATCTGGGGCAGGTAGTCACATAGTTAATCGAGGGGTATGAAAAATATTTTAATGAATATTTTCATTGAAAGTGGAATAATATACATAACTAATTGAATCTAAGAAGAGAAAACAGTGTTTCATTCGTAGGAAAAAACATATTTGCTCCAAATCTGGTAACTTTAGCTTTCATCTAGTAACTTCAATAACAAAAAAATAAGTCCACCAGGCCGCAATGTTTGTAAACTAAAAATACCCAACCTAACGAAATAATATTTGATCAGTTTAAAAGTCAGTAAATATTCGAAATCACAATTATGGCAAATGTAACCTGGTAGTGTCTGGGGTATTATCATTGGAAAGCGTCAGTAGTGGTCTGTCTGTGACGGACAGTGGTATAAAATCGTCCTAAAGTATGTCTTGATTGAATGGACAACTTCTACACTATTCGAACCATGCAATAATATTTGATGGAGTTGCTGCTGATGTAGGATGAGCCTTTGAAATATTATTTTGAATTCCATATATCGTCAATTGTTTTCCTCGATGATTCACCATTCACTGATCCATTGCGTTGTTGATATATTTTTTCAAAGGTCCTTAAACTGACCTACCCAAAGGTTGAAGGCGATGAGTACAATGTGGTGGCAGTACTATGCCATTTTTTTCGCAAAGTTCAGTCCTTCAATGGACAAGTGTTTGTCGAATATCCTTGGGAGACAAACCGAAAAAAATACTTGAAGCCATAAGTATGTATTTTTCCAATTCTCCCTTCCGTTTGTCGGTGAAGATTTGCGTATACCTTCGATAACCAATTTTTATTGATGGTATTGATAACACCGTGTTGATTATCTCCTCGACAGTGAATTTTTTACAAAATCGTGTCAGAGTGCGATAATAAATAATCCCAAAATACTTCGCCTTTTACACAGCACATAGCGTGTAACACAAGTCGATCAGACTTTCTCATATGATGCCATGTCATTTCTATGATTTGCTTTAAAACAAACACAATTGTGTGTAGCAGAAACTCAAAAAACCAACAAAAAATTCAGCACACATATATGGTGTACACATGTGACTACCAGCCCCGTCAAGTTGAGACAACCAGACCCAAAACACATTTCAGAACATAACCCCCTGAAATAACTCTAAATCAATATTCATCCATAAAACGAATAGTGATATTATGCATCGAATAGTGATATTATGACTACAGATGCCACATCAAAAATGAATTAAACAATATATATCTACGGAAAATTCTAGTATAGATACTTACGAGACTCGACGCAAATGAACAAAAATTCACTTTTGGGAAAAAGTTGGGAAATTTTGGGCCAATAAGATATAAAAAAATAATGGTAAAAAAATTAATATAAAAAAATGAGAGAAAAGGTTGGGATCTCCCAATATGCATAACTTGAAGAGAATTCTGAGTTGTTTGAAATCTTCAAAAAAGTTTAATTTCTCCCAAGTAAGAAAACACTCCTGAACAGTCCACAAATTTTGAAGTGACAATTTTACAAAATTCCCATCTTTTCGCTGTTTTTTCGACTTGGAAAAGTTGGGAAATTTCGGGCCGTGAAGATAGAAAAAATAATAGTAGAAAACAATAAGCACGATATTATTTAAGTGTTTGTTGTTTCCTTACACTTGTATTGAATATTCCTATGGTGGATTTGGTGGACGACCAAGGACCTTGGTCCAAAGTAGAATAATTCCCATTATTATTTTTATAATTACCAAAATTAATTTTTGTTTGTGCATACCCTAACGGGCATAATCATTCAGCCAATCTTTGCATAGCTAAGTGAGAAAATTAATATATTATAGTAGTAACTAATCCCTTGGTTTTCATTTCTTCGAAAGTTGGGAAATTTTGCTGGGGGGGTTGGAACATTTGGATTCCCTCCCCCCCTGGTTTTTCTTTTCGCTACGGCCCTGCACGCACTCATAGAAAGGAAACCACAGGAGTCTGTTTGGAGATACGAAACTCATCTCTCCCACCCAGGGGTATCATAGCCGACTGGCAAACCGGGAGGCAAACCAAAAAAATAGTGACAATGAAAACTTCGTCCGCGAAAGTATTAATCATTTTGGCAAACCAGTGTTAGACCTAATTGAAAAACTTATCAAACGGCGACGAGTGACGCAACACTCAAAAAGTATTGAAAATGATGCATTTTTATGCGAACATTGCCTGACTTTTCAAAAGTTAAAAGGGGAGGGGACATATTACGTCCACACTGTATATAAAAAAATAATTTACATGGCATCCCTTTCGGCAATTGCTGCTTTCATTCTTTCTTCATCACCTTCATGTCTTGCTTTTTCTTCCGCAACGACTAATTTCGCCACAGCATCTCTCCTGGCTACACGTTCCTCTTGCAACTGAAAAATAATATCAATAATTGTAAAAAGAAACGTTTGCTGTAAAAGTATACACAAATGGTTGAATTTGAAAAATATTCTTCAATGTTCCACGTTAATCTAATTCTAGAAAAGTCTAGAAAACACATGAAGGAAAAGCAGCTCCCTTATGATCTTTACTGAACATTCGTATTAAATATAACCCCGGAAAAAATTTTCTTCACAGAGGTAAACAGGTGAACAATTCATTCGAAATAACCATCTAGAGCAGATGATTAACATAAGATAAAAAGTTTTAATTGTTCACTTGAATTAGAAATATGAGAAAATAGACAAAATGTTCCTTAAAATCTTACCTCTTTTTCTCTAGCTTTTTTCATACAGTCTATACGATGTTTAGCTTCTTGGTATATAGCAACTACATCATCTAATTCTTTCTCTTCTTTCATAATTTGCGTTCTTTTTTCTTCCTCCAATTTCAATAACTTTTTATTGTCTCTATTAAGCAGAACTTTGTCCTCAAGTTTCTACGAAATTGAAGGTAATTCATTACTTTTCTCAACAAAAGTTGCAACATTTTCAAAAAATATAGAAAACCAAACTCATACAATATTCATTATAGATGACATTATTTGATGACTATAACTTGGAACCTCTGGCGTAAAATGAATCTATTGAAAACACCAAGTTAGCATCATCAGGAGGGGACTAAAAGTTTTAGTAATTTCCTAATGATAGATAAATGCGAGACTGTTCCTAACAACTATCAATTAAAAACCCAATAACCTAATTAGAAAAAAAAACAAAGCCAAAATCATATTTTTCAGTCTGAGAAATAGATTATATTGGAACACAATAGATAGAGGGTAAGATAGGGTAGGACAGGATAGGATAGGGTAGGGTATGATAGGTTAGAGTAGGGTAGGGAAGCTAGGGATAAACTGTTTGCCAATCCCAACGGGTCTAGATGTGTTCAAGTGACTTGGCACATTTGATTCCAACAAGAGCGGTACATATCAGAATTACGCCACGGAATGTGGCTGCTCATCGTTTTGAGGTTCAACTCAGTACACCTCGAACTTCACTGTTTGAGAACTCTTTCATCTGGAGAACTGCGTGTATGTGGAATAAACTTCCTGAGAACGTTTTTCCAAATGACTGAATATACTTTCAAAAATCTTTCTCATCTTAATTATATAGTTAATTTTCAACAAACCTCCAGTGAATTCTCCCAGTTTCGTATCATCGACTTGGAACCTTCATCTAAATATTTCTTTTTGTTCTCCTCCTTTTCTATTGCTTCTTGAATAAGTTTCTTCCTGTCTAAATGCTTGTTGATTTTTCCCCATTCTTTCGAAGTAATGTGTAAAGCGTGGGCTCTATCTGATATTTTGGTGTTGGACAAAGTTTGCCCTGGAAATAAATACCATCTTGATTCCATTACTCGAAAATTCCTTAAATAACTAAAAAGTAATAAGACAAATGTTCTTAAAATGTCAGTATGAGAACAGTCAGATTCTATTCGATAATCGATAGGCGCGTTTCTTGGCAACAGGTTGTTTGAAAATCTACAGGGTACAAAATGTACAGTGTGTTAGGTTAGACGTTTCTGGAAAATGCAGCGATCAACATTATTTTCAGCATTCGGGCGTTGCAACTTCCACCAAAAAGTCCTCGCAAGTTTTTTTTTAATAGAATACCCCGTATATTACCAAATTTTTGAAATTGCTATTTTATTATAATACTTTTTTTGTTAATAAGGAATATTACAAGAAGAATTGCACTAAC